>ML811014.1:68435-93766 GCA_009831015.1 Picea engelmannii
TTCAAGTGAATTACATTTTTTCTCATTATGTTTAGCATCCCCAAGTTATTTCGTTTCCAAAATCATCATAGAGTGCTTGTTAAATAAGGATGGTGCCCAACAATTAAATATTTATTTTTATTTAAACTCAATTGTCTAGAGCACATACACATATATTGTGACTGAGAACTTACATCCCATAAGAAAACATGTTATGCATTTTGTGGAATATCTTCTTAATCATTTATGCCAAATGCTTGTTTGGTATTTTGTCATAAAAACAATGATCTTAGGTAAGAATAAGAAATCCAAATGTTCAACAACACCCGTCCACCCTGGGTTCGAACCCATGACTTGCATGTCTCCTCATTTTGCTTTGTTAAAAAACGTGGTGATGCTCAGTTTTTCTTTTTTCTTAAAATAAAAGGGATTGTGGATGCTCTTTTTATGGTTTTGTATACACCCGCCCACCCTCAGGTTCGAACCTACAACCTACTTGTCTTCTCATTTTGTTTGGTTAAAAAACCTCTTGAATGATGTATTTTTTCCCTCTTTACTTGTTTGACTAAAATAGATAGATGGATAGGCATATTAATTGCATAGATACGATAGGTGAAGTTGCATTTATTAGGTAGGTGAGGGATGGAGAATTATAGAGAAATATCTCATCCCATGTATTTTGATTTCAGTTTTATATGTGAATGTGAAGAAGAGCTCAAGAGCTCCATTTTTGTGTGTGTTCATACTTTGTTTTGTAAATGCTTGCCTCTGTTTGAACATGAACATGGTATCAGAGAAGGAGTAAGACTCTTTGAATATTGGAGAGCAATTTTCAAGACATTCCAAAGAAATTTGAAGCTTGATCAACCCGCAATAGGAGGACGAGAGTTTCAAGGCATTATGGTGCAAAAATTTGAAGAAAAGCACTTCGAAAAATCGCATTTTAGAACTCAGTTGCCCCCTGCCTTTGTACACAATGGGACCAAAATATTTTGGTCGCCCTTAGCTAGTTTAGGACCCACGATAAAGCATTTTCAGTCACCCAGTCACCCCTAGAATACACAGAAGCAACGACCGAAAATTAGCTCTTACATGATTTTCTCTGGTCATGCCCAGACTGAAGAGAAAAATCGACTATACAAGAAAGAATTTTGGGTTTTTTGTTTTGACAGAGAAAAAACCATCTTGGTGAAGTTTTAATGTTAGGTAGTTAGAGAGGTAGTGGAGACCATCCAATGTAAGGTGGACTAGGTCCACTGTATTATTAAATAAGGCCCATTGTGGTAGTTAGATATAATAAATGTAAGAGGACTTCTTAGAAGATTCTTATTCTAGAAGATTCCTCCTCTAGAATGTTCTTAGATGATGGTAGCACTATATAAATGGGTTCAAACAATGTAATGGGATATGAAGAGAAGCATTGTATTGTGAGTGGTATCCCAATAGGAGGATGTCCCCTCGAAGAGGCAAGTGAACAGGAGAGGATCCCTTCCATAATAGGATCCATTGTATGGTGTTGCCCTACCTCAAGGGTTTTCAATAATAAAAGTGTGGTTTCTTCTATATTGTTCTCTGGATATATTGTGTATTCAACATTTGTGGTAATTATATGTCTATATATACTTAGGGACTTAAAAATTGGTATCAGAGCACTTTCCTTGGGAGGCATTGTGGGAAAACATATATATTTTTTTGCAAATTTATTTTTTCGGAGAAAAAAAAGAGGGCCGAGAAATTTTGGATGATTTATATAGGTTTTGGTGAAAACTTTGTTGAAACTGATTGTAAATTTGATTTCCTCTCAGAAAAACACCCAATTTAAAAATAAAAAAAAAATCGTCTGAAACAAAGTCCAGGAAGTAAATTTATTTGCATTTTAAAATCTGCAATTTTCAGGGTTTTTTCCGCGGACGTCTATGTGATTTTTCTGATTTTTGTAGTAGCTAGAGCTGCATTTCAAAATTTCACCCAAACTGAGAAATAAAAAATCGTCTGAACCGGAGTTACGGAAATTTGAGGATGCCATAAAACAAAGAAATCATTATGGTGAATTTATCAAATGTGACACATACATGTGTATGTGGTAGACCAATTGAGTAGGCTACCTCTACTACTACATAAGTATTTCCGAAGAGTTTGTTGATCCTATGGTCATTGAATTCACATAGGACCCAATTTGGTTGCCCATAATGGAAGACTCTGCTCAGGTTCTTTACAACCGCAGAACACTCGAGAAGATTTGGGATACCAAAAACGATGCCATTAACCCCTATACTTGCCAGCCCTTCAACATTCGCAATGCGATCCCTCGAACTAAGCTGAGGCAACAGATGCACCAATACATCATCAAAATCAACACAGACTGCCTTGTGGTCATTTCGATGGATTACACTAAACCGTTGAACTGAATGGATATGAAACATCTGTTGAGTGAATTGGTTATAGCTGATGAGCATTGTTGGCTCACGAGTAAGAACTGGAATAGTCAGGAATCAAAGTCCAGTTGGAAGGTTCTGTTGAAAAATTGAATCTGCTCCATTTTTATTGCCAATATGCCGAAGAAAATAGAGAGACCTTTTTATTAATCAAGGGATACAAATTATTGTTGTGTAATAAATTGCAGGTTATACTCATTAAGACATTGGTACCCTTCAATTGATGATTCAGAGGAGGCGTGCAAAGAAGTGGCCAAGCTCGTAGATATCGTCGGTCTGAAAGATGGTTATTTGTAGGTAGCCATTGAAGATAATGTAAACTCTCAAAACCAAAGGGGGAGATGCAAAAAATTTAATTACTCAAGATGGACTCAAAAATCAAGGATACAGTGCTATTATTGCAAGAAATTTGGTCACTATAAAAGTGAATGAAGAAAGAAGCAATCATATCTGAATAGGGGCAGAGAAAATGTTACAAACAATGAATAAGAAACATATGAATCGATGTTATTCTCATGTCAAGTCACAGAAGAAGCAAGAAACAATGATGATCTTTGGTTGTTGGATAGTGGCTGCAACAATCATAATACAGGTAAAAAATATTTGTTTACTAGTTTAGGTAGATCTGTCATATCTCAAATTAAATTGGGAGATGATTATCAAAAGATGAAAATAGCAAACAAGATGAAAAGAAGGTGTAATTTATGTATTATCCAAACAAGATGAAAAGAAGGATATTCATGATGTTTATTATGTACCTAGTCTGAGACATAATCTGATGAGTGTAGGACAGATGAATGAACATGGTTGTATAGTGATTTTTTAAGGTTCCAAGTGTACAATCTTGGACAAACCACCCAGTAAGAAAATCATAGCTACAATGCAAATGAACAAAAATAGAATGTTTCCTTTGATATTGAGAAATGTAAATTTGTCAGTGTCATGTGCCCAAAATTTGCTAGGCTCAGATGAGTCTTGGTTGTGGCATCTTAGATATGGTCATTCACCATTTAGTAGTCTCAGTATTTTATAGAAGAATTCTATGGTCGAAGGTTTTCCCATCATAAATGAACAGAAAAACTCCTATGAGAGTAGTATTTTGGCCAAACACAAAAGGGATAGTTTTCCCAATGCTTCCTATAGAGAAAAAGAACACCTCGAGCTAGTGCATACATACCTCTGTGGTCCAATGAAAACTCAGTTAATAGGAGGTCGCTTTTATTTTCTAACATTCATTGATTATTTTAGCAGGAAAGCTTGGGTTTATTTTCTCAAGAACAAATCATAAACATTTGAAAAGTTCAAAGAATTTAAATCTTTGATAGAGAAATAGAGTGGAGAATACATCAAAGTACTCAGGTCAGATTGAGGACGTGAGTATGACTCCAAATAATTTTCATCATATTGCAGGAAACATGGGATCAAGAGACAGTTTACCACAAGATACACTCCACAACATAATGGAGTAGCTGAAAGGAAGAATTAGACAATAATGAATATGGACATAAGCATGTTAAAGGCTAAGAATTTGCTAAATGAATTATGGAGTGAAACAGTGGCATGCTCAGTGTATATTTTGAACTTGTCACCAACTAGTAGTTTGGAAAATCAAGTCCATCAAGAAGCATGGAGTGGTATGAAATCAAGTGTTTCTCATTTTAATGTTTTTGGTTCTGTGGCTTATGCACATGTTCCTGAAGAGATGAGGATAAATCTTGATGATAGAAGTGGAAAATGTATATTTGTAGGATATAGTGAGAAGTCTAAAGAATATAGGTTGTATAATCTTATTACCAAGAAATTTATAGTAAGCATAGATCTGACATTCCAAGAAGATAAATATTAGGATAGCCAAACAAGTGAAATGATTGTAGATCAGGTTCCTTCTATATAGGAAGATAAGTAGGTGGAAGGTATAGGAAAACAAGCTTCTCCACCAAGACTTCCAATATTGCAAGTACAAGGCCAAGGAGAACAAACAGAGCACAATTCATCTTCTTCTTCTAGAAATGATTCAGATCCCACTATAACGAATTTGAGAAACCAGAAAACAAGAAGCTTGAGATAAATTTATGAGCAGAATGATGATGTGGATCAACAAGAACAAGTATTTTCTCTGTTATCCTATCAACCAGTATATGTTGAAGAAGCAGTCAAAGAAGAAAAATGGGTTGATGTAATGAATGAAAAAATTGAAAGAAACAACACATGGGATCTTGTGGATCTCCCTACAGGTAAAACCGACATTAGATTTAAATGGGTGTATAAGAAAAACTTCAATGAGAAAGGAAAAGTAGAAAATAAAAAGGCAAGAATTGTAGCAAATGGGTTTGCTCAACAACTCAGTATTGACTATGGAGAAACATTTGCTCCAGTAGCACGTTTGGATACTGTCAGAGTATTTTTGGCATTGGCAACTCAAAATAAATGGCCAGTCTATCAAATGGACATTAAATCGGTTTTTCTAAATGGAATTTTACAAGAAGAATTTTATGTGGATCAGCCACCAAGATTTTAGATTAAAGGTAAAAAGTACAAAGTGTACAGATTGAAGAAAGCACTGCACAGTTTGAAGAAAGTTCCAAGATACTGGTACAATCACATTGATTTCTATTTTCTCAACAATGGGTTCAATAGGAGCAATAATGAACCTACACTTTACACCAAAAAAGATCAAAAAGGTAATATTTTGATAGTTTATTTCTATGTTGATGACATGATTTATATAGGAAATTTGTTGTTGAATGAATTCAAAGTAGCCATGCAAAGTGAATTTGAGATTATTAATCTTGGTCTTATGAAATATTTTTTGGGAATTGAAGTTGAGAAATACGAAAAGAGAAGTTTTATTTACCACCGAAAATATGCCACAACTATTTTGAAAAGGTTCAAAATGAACAAATGCAAGCCAACAGATACACCGATTGCAACAAGTACAAAGATAATTAAGCAAGATGAAGGAACATAGATTGATTATACTTTGTATAAGAGGCTTGTAGGAAACCTCATGTACCTTACATATACCAGGCCAGATATTATGTATGCAGTGAGCTTAATTTCAAGATTTATGGAAAATTCCAAAATTTCACATTGGAAAGTTGGAAAAAGAATTTTGAGGTATATTGTTGGTACAAGAGATTATGAAATTTGGTATTCCAATTAAGAAGATGATTCTCTTGTTGGATATACAGATAGTTATTTTTTAGATAGCGTTTATTATAGGAAGAGTACTTTAGGGTACACATTTTTATTGGGTACAGGTTTGATTTCACGGGCTTCAATGAAACAATCCATCGTCACAATTTCTTCAACAGAAGAAGAGTATGTGGAAGTAACTTCAACATATTTTTATGGATTTCATATGATAAGTATCCTTAGTGATATTCCACATGAAGTAAAGAAGACAAATCCTATATTTTGTGACAAAATTTCAACACTTGCATTATCTAAGAATCATGTGTTTTACCGCAAGAGTAAACACATTGAAACTTGTAATCATTTCATCTATGGGATTGTCAATGATGGTAGAATCATGCTACATTTTTGTGGTTCTAAAGAATAATTAGAATATATATTCACCAAACCATTAAGAAGAAATACTTTTGAATTTCAGAGACAACACTTGGGCATTGTTTGTGTTGATTTTTGTAATGGTCAAAATTAAGGGGGAGCGTTGAATGATATAATTTCTCCCTCGTTACTTGTTTGACTAAAAACGATAGATGGATATGAATATTAATTGCATATATAAGATAGGTGAAGTTTCATTTATTAAGTAGGTGAGGGATGGATAATTCTAGAGAAATATCTCATCCCATATATTTTGATTTTAGTTTTCTATGTGAATGTGAAAAAGAGCTCCAGAGCTCCATTCTTGTGTGTGTTCATAGTCTGTTTTGTGAATGCTCTCCTCTTCTTGAACATGAACATATGATGGGTTTCTATTTCTCTTAAAAGAAAAAGGATCCTGGATGCTCATTTTTTGGTTTTGTATTTTTTTAAAAGGCATGATCTTGGATATTAGAACTCCAATAATAAATGAACAAGACTCCCACTGTGGGGCTCGAACCCACGACCACAAGGTTGAAATATCTCGGATTCCCATTTTCTGGTCATGTATTTTGTCGAAACGCATGATCTGGGATATAAGATATCCAATAATAAATTAACTCGACACCAACCATGGGGATGAAACCCAAGACCAAAAGATTGTGAGCCTTGCACCCTAACAACTCAGATAGACGAATCTACATTTTTTAATATCTACATAACATTATGATTAAAAACAAAAATAATTTTTTAATGATGATTTACACTACATCAATTGTTTAAATGCATATTCAGTGGTTGTAGTTTAGTGGATATAATTCCACATTGTAGTTTATTGATGATAATTGCACATTGTGGTCATGTAAATGCATATTCAATGGATGTAGTTTAGTGGAGATGATTCCACATTGTAGTTTAGTGGTGATAATTTCACATTGTGGTCATGGAGGCCTAGGCTCGAATTCCAACAGCTACATAATTCCACATTGCCACCAATAGCTACACACTGCCACATTTCCTCTTTTATATTTTCAAAAGATGAGGGAAGTTTTGAGCAGCCATATTGCCTCTTTTATATTTTCAAAAGATGAGGGAAGTTCTTATAATGGAGGGATAGTGACAACTAGTCAAATTTGAAACAATTCGACTTGAACCTTTCATAACAATTCGACAAATTACCAATTCCCTTAAATGGAAAATATTTTTTTTTTTCTAAAACCGAAAACAATAACTATAAAACTTAATATAAAAATTTGTGAAACAAACAACTTTGTGCATATTAAGGGAAGGACCTTACAATCACTAGCCTATATAGAAAGTTCCACACATTGTTCGAATTTCCTTTGTACTCCTATCCATTATAAAAAAACAAAAAAAAAACAATCAACATTTTGAGTTTGGGTGTTATCTGTTATAGAATATCTTGTTTAAAACTCTTGTCTTCATAGATGAATTTTTGTAAAAGGGTTTATCTTTTAATAATTAATTTATGTTAAAGAAATGTGGAAATGAGCACTAGTATTATTACTGGAACAATAAATCCTTCACAACTAGTTTTCTAATTCAAATATTGTACTATTGTGAAAAGTAAGAAAAATGTTAAAAAAGGAGAATAAAATTTCATCAGAGACATGGAGTTGATATTGTAGAAGAAGACAAGACATGAATAATTGTGGTGGATTTGTCTCGACAATTTAACTAGAATTTCCCACTATAATTTGAAATGTTGAATTGAAGACCATTATTTGAAATATTTATCATCTCATTGGCTAGAATGAACTTTTTCAAGGATGTCCAACGTGATCTTATTCCAAATGGATGATACTAGTAGAAACTCTCCTTTAAAGATAGGCATGTTCCTTTCTTTCCAAGTATCCCAAAGGACAAAGATAGGGAAGATCTACCAAATACAATTAGGGACAAGGTTATGAAAACCTTGAGATCACCAAGAGGAGATAGTTATTCGAACCAAATTCACAAAGCGATTAAATTGTCGAAAAGAAAGGTTCCCCTGATCCCAAAGGGAGGTGTGGAATGAGAAAGTATCAATAATATGCTCAATGGATTCATTAGCTTTGTGGTACATGACGCAAAAACCAAGACCCTCAAACCAATGACGAAAGAGATGATCCTAGGTTAAACTTTTCCCATGGGTGACAATCCAAATAAAAGTTGCAACTTTGGGAATAGATTCTCTTTCCAAACTTTGGATCATATGTCATTTGAAGGAGATACAACACATTGGGTAGCTAAATATTAGGATTCTTTAATATTGAAACACCTAGCTGGTTGGGGGCCCCATTAAAGCTTATCTGGAAGTGTAGAGGGTTTGATTTTTTGTTGAAAAACTCATATTGTAGAGAGGAGAAAGTTCGGTGATCTTGAATAGGGTGTGATTTGGGTTGATATACCAAGTTCTCAAATCATATGAATCAGAGTCTAGGAGCTAGTATTAATGGACTTTTATTCCCTACTCAGCTTGAAGAATACCTTTGATAGTACAAAATTTGGGATTTCTTTGAAGTTGAAGAAGTTTTTTCTGGGAGTCATCCCAGAAAAGGGAAAACGTTCCATCTTGTATTTCCCAAAATTCATGAGCTTGTATTAAGGATTTATGTTGCCAAGAAACATTCCAAATTAAGGATCCAAACATGTTCCTTGTCATTTTGATGATATCTGAGGGGTTGATGAGATTGGCATATTTGTTTCTCCAAAGCTCACTCTAGAGCTTGTCGTTGGCTTGAAGTAAACACCACCATGTTTTGGCCATGATGATGTTGCTGAGGATTTCAAGATCTCTTAACCTGAATACCCCTTTTAGCTTCGGAAGAAAGAGATTTTTCCAAGATTTTTTTGTTGTACTAGTGCCCTTCCAAAACAATTGTAATGGATAGCCTTAACAGCCTTAAGAACACATTTAGGTGTGGCTAAATCAGAGAAAATATACACAAGAATGGATTGAAGGACTGACTTGAGAATTATGAGATGACCATCTATATTACAGGAGTGGAAGGTCTAGTTGGAAATTTTTTTTCCAAGTCTAGATATAATATCTTCTCGAGAGAAATTGCGAACAATAGAATCAAGGAGCGGGGAACCAAGGTATTTGGATAGAAGGGAACTCTTGGAGAATCCAAGGATAAGGGACACATGAAATTGAATAGAGAGGATTGTTAAAGATTAATATTTAAGATTTGAGATGGTTGATGGAAGTACCATAGGCCTACATGAAGTCTTCCAGAACCCTTTTGAAGGTTGTAGCTTCCATAGTTGAGGGGACCCCCATAAATATGGTATAATCAACAAAGTGATTATGAGAGGGAGGATTATGAGTTATGGAGAGAGAGGCCCTGAAGACTATGGGATTGAATGAAAAATTTAATACTTTTGCCAAGACCCTCAATCATAATAATGAAGATAAAGGGAGAAAGCGGATCACCTTATCGAATGCATCTGGAAGGAAAAAAAGGGGGAAAGGGGAGCCATTGATTAGTAAGGAAAAGAAGGTTGAATAGTATACATAATTAAAATAAAACCAAAGAAAGTACCAGGTTTATTTCATGAAACAAATAATCATAATGAAAGAAAATTAAGAGATGGGACCAAGATTTATTCAAATGAATATTCACAATATCATACAAGGTTTAAGATATTATATAAGACTCTAATTTAAAATAAACTAAGAAACCCATAAGAAACATTTCCATCATAGCATAAAGAAAATATCTTTTGGAATATTGCAAGACAATGGAAACATATGTAGATATCTTAATAAGATATTTCACTGAAAATTTGAAATTGTGATGGACACACACTTGACAATTTCATCTTAAGACTCAAATTCTGAAAAATCAATAGTCATGTATCCCAAATAGTTCTCTGGGAAGCTAAACAAATATACAATTGTCTTTGAAAATGTTTATAATATTCGAGAAATTAAAATGTGATTTTCCAAATCGACTAAGAAGGAGCTCCTGTGTACTGTAAATAAAAGAAAGACTTGGAAGAATGAAAGAAAAATATTTACAAATCAACCTTAGGTTTTCACAAATCATGAAAAAAATAAGATTGGAGGAATACTAACTAAGAGGAAAATAAAGGAAGGATAAATGGAATAAATTCTTGAATTACTATGATGGAAAAATTTCTTTCTCTCTCTCTGATATCCCTCTTGTTGTTGGGATCTTTATTTATATAATTTTATCTTCAATCGTCCTTTGAGATAACTGTTTTCGAATAGTTATTTTGGGTTGATGATATGTTGCAACGACTTCTTGATCCATTCATCAATGTACTCCTTCATTGGTGGGATGATGATATCCTACTTAACCCCAAGTGAGAATGCATCTTCCTCTATTTATTTAAATTCTGAGAGGAGTGATCAATTGATCACAAGTAGACCTCATTGTCATTCACAAAGGTGATGAGCCAATGTTTAATTTCATCTCTAAGAAACTCTATAAGGTTGTCTAATTCGTTATCCCATGAATTAGTAACAACAACTAACTCCTCATACAATTTTTCTTTAGTTATAATCCTAGAATTCCTTATAAGTTGTGGGCCCTCTAAATCAACAATTTCTAATCATTTTAAGAAAGCATTTCCACTTTTTTCACTAATGTTTTCATAGTCAACAATTTCATATTGTAACATTTTTATCCTTGCTAGCTATCTAGCCCTCATTTGTTTTATCCTTTCATTTGAAGGAAATTGTTTCCAACTTCTATGATGTGCGCTCCAACTGGTGACACATGCAATACAAGTATTTCCATCATTGTTGTAAAATCCTTCATCATGGTCCAAATTTTTTTTCAAATATTTTTTAAAAATGGTAATCCTTTGTGAATTTTCTCATGTGAATTGGTGAATTTTCTCATGCATACTAAAGTTATAGTTTTACCTGGGTGTGTTTCATCTAATGCAACTATAGCCAATGGTTCTGCAAATAATGGCTTAGGATTCAATACATCCTCAAGCTCACTTATTCTCCTCTTTAGTTTAACATTCTCTCACTCATGCTCTTATATTGAATGAGAAAAAATATATGCTGTAGTAAAATGAAAATTTAGGAGTCTTGAAGTACTAACTCTTGATACATCAACTTCTGAACTCCATTTTTTGAGTTACCTTTCTATTCTTTACATTGAACTTCTCTATTTGTATCTATTTCTCTTCCTTATTGCACTGAGAGTTATGGAGTGTTAAGGAATCCTCCTAAAATATAATTTGTTATTATTTAGTCAAATCCTTTTGGATTTTTTGACTTCCTACGATTCAACAGGCTACCTAGTAGGGTATTTCATCACTGTGTATCTCCATGCCTACTATGTTCCTTGTAATTGCTTGTAAAAATATTATTATACCTCATATATGCTAGGTGTTTATAGAAAAATCCTTTGGGGTCAAAGCCTCTCAAAATTTCTTGCTCTTTAAGATTAAATGCATTAAGTGTCTTAGATACTTCATTTAGATGGGAAGAATTATTTACTACCTATTTCTTGTATGAATAGGTAGTGCAATGCTTTTATTTATTTATTTTTCTATCAAATAAAATACACCATGCCTTATATTGTCTATAGACTTTTGCGAAAAAATACATGTCATAAACAAATATTGAGAGAAGAAGAGAATTGTCTTCACAACCATATAATCTAATGTAAGTATGGTTTCCTTCTTGGACATTGTTAGGGACCTAACCTCCCTAACTCCTCACAGAGATACAATAATATATTTTCCATGTAATAAAGTCTGACATAAGTTAATAAGGCCTATTTAATAAATATGAACAAGTCAATGTAAGAAGACATAATAGAAGCTTCCACTTCTATAAATATCTTCATCCAGAATTTTCTATAGAAGATAAATAGAGTAGATAAGAGTAAGAGGCATGAGAAATATTTTTCTTGTGAATTAATATAATAGAGCATTGCTCTGCTGGAGGTTTCCCCCTCGAAGAGGCAAGTGAACATTGCTCCCATTTCAATAAAGGTACCATTTTGGTGTGTTATTCACTACATTTTATTGTTTTGTTGGTAATTTATGTTATATTCTTGTTTTTTCTTAATATCACATAATCAGGTGCATAAGAAGTGTTATCAGAGCACTTTCCTTGGAATGAATTGCGGGTTAATTTGTTTTTCCCAGGGTAGAGACGTGTTCCAACATCTTTAAACTATATTGATATGTCGTTCAACGCATAAATTCATAGTCGAGGAAGCATACACACAAGAAATACAAGAGTTTTTTAAGCTCACATTGTTGGACACCCTTCTAACCCTTGTTGGTACCCCTTCGAGTGGTAGCGCATAAGAAAACACCTATATAAGAAATTGCTCTTCCAAGTACCTATGGTATATTGGGAGCCCCCCATGTATCTTGAAACTAGCCATATATCAAGTGATTGATATCCTGACTGCTATAGTTACACCAAGAACAACACTCTGGAAGATACTCTCTAGTAATTGGGTAATTGGGTAGTACGACTAAGTGTACAATCTAGCCTCCTTAGTTGGTCCCTTGAGATATTGGTCTGAGTACCACTTCTTGACCCTGCATGTATATATGAGAGCTACATCATAGGGAAAACCCTTGTCTCCAAGCACCCTGAAAACCCTAACCCCTGGGAAAGAAATAGAACAAAAAAGGAACATACAATATCTATTGTTGTGCAACCTTGACCCCTGCATTTGGGTTGTGAAATTACTACACACTTTTTCCTGTTAAGAATTTGGGCATTTCGACACTGTAGTAATATTCATTTTGACACTGATCATTGACAACTATCAATTTTAATTATTTTTTACCTTCCTACACCCTTATTTGAGATATATCTCATTAGATTCCCCTTTTTTCCCTGATCTTTGTGTTACCTATCATTTTTAACCATTTTGTTTTACCTTCTCGCACCTTTATTTGAGACCTATCTCACTGGATTCCATTTTTCACCCTAATCATTGTGATACCTCTCATTTTTAACTTTTTTTACCCTGTGGACCCATACCATTCTCGACACCCTTATTTGTTACTTATCCCATTGGTCTCCTCTCGATGCCTTGATCATCATGGTATATACCACTTATCTTATTTCTCATACATGGACCCACCCCTCATCCCCTCATCTCTCCCACCCGTCCAGAAGAACCCAATTAGAAATTGAGTATTGACCTTATTTCTCTTCAACCCCAAGTAAATAGGAACATTCCGACCATTCATTAAAAAATGGACCACATCCAAGCCCAACTCGATAACCAAATTACTGAAGTCCATTCTTCTCTCAACCAATTCATGAACAAGTTCCAGGGTCCTCCCTCCTCTGACCCACCTCTCTATACTGAAGGTTTTGACTCCAACCAACCTCAACACTCTCATTCCAACTCCCTACCCCATGACCTCCGTCTCCCCAGAGTTGAGGTCAAAACATCTGATGGATTAGGTCCACAAGCCTAGGTTACTTAGATGGAACATTATTTCTCCCTGCATGGTATCACTAATGAGTTAACCAATCTTCGTTATGGAATTCTCTATTTAGATCCAAAAATATAGCAATGGTGGAAATGGCATCGCAATGCATTCCATGGGTATGTTTCTTGGTCATAGTTTGTTGTAGAGATGCATGAACGGTTTGACATAAACACCCACCATTTAGGACGTCTGACCAAGTTGAAATAGTCCAGAGCACTGGAATATTTTATTGTTTCCTTTGAGAACTTGGATTTCTAAATGGAGGGCATGACATATTCTTTCTTCGGGGAATTATTTATCAGTGGCCTGAAGGATGAAATTTTCACCCATTTCATCATGGCTCTCCCCTAGAGTTGGTTGG
Organism: Picea engelmannii; assembly: GCA_009831015.1. Classification (NCBI taxonomy): domain Eukaryota; kingdom Viridiplantae; phylum Streptophyta; class Pinopsida; order Pinales; family Pinaceae; genus Picea; species Picea engelmannii. The sequence goes on from ML811014.1 coordinate 82,221, forward strand.
AAGCCACTAAGCATTCCAAGGAGGCACAGCATGTCATATTCTCCCAGAGCAAAAAACCCACTTTTGTTCCCTGTCCTAAACCCAACACATATTCCCCTCATGCAACACCTCTCAAGGTTCACAAGTTAACACAGGAAGAAATGGATGAACACTAATGCAAGGTTCTTTGATATAATTGTGATGATGAATACTTTTCAGGGAACAAGTGTACAAAATATAAACTTTTTATGTCTATTTTCGAGGATGTTTCTGATGAAGATGTTGAGGTTTCACCTGAAGCAATGCTACCCCCAACCGATGATATTTTGCTTCCCTTTAATCCTCCTGAAGTTGAAACACTGATTTATCTACATGCTCTCACTGGTTTTTCTAGTCCTGAAACCCTCAAATTGTTTGGTTACATTAAGCACATGAAAGCCATAATCCTAATTGACAGTGGTAACACTCATAGTTTCATTAATCGCCACCTTTCCAAAGAAGTCAATTTTTATATCTGTGTTTTCAACAATTTTGAAATCATGATTTCCAATGGTGGTTCCATGAAATGTGGAGGGCATTGTGAAAATGTGCACTTACAACTTGGTCAATATAACCTGAAATCTCACATGTTTTCTATTGACATGGATGGTTGTGAGATTGTTCTTGGTGTGGAATGGTTACACACCCTAGAAGCCATAATTGGGGATTTTAAGGATTTAACCATGCAATTCCAACATGAAGGACAAAAATGTAAATTCCAAGGCATTACCACAAGATCTCAGGAGATCACCAATTCCCACTGCCTATAAAATTTACTCAAAAAAGGTCATTCTGGCATCATTTCCCAACTTCATTCCATTCAAGCAGTTGAGACACCCCTAGTACATCCCAAACTTCAAGCTATCCTTTCATTCCATCATATTGTTTTCCAAACCCCCTAGGTCCTTCCCCCCTCCCTTGATGAAAATGATCATTCCATTCCTTTAATACCAGACAATATTCCTCCCAATGTTCACCCTTTTCGTCATCCATTTTCTAAAAAAAATGAAATTGAGAAAATTGTCCATGATTTATTAGAAGTGGGTGTTATCTGTCCTAGTACTAGCCCCATAGTCTTCCCCTATTTTCATGGTCCTCGAGAATGAAGGAACTTACCGCATGTGTCTTGATTTTCGTTCCCTCAATAAACTTACCATCAAGGACAAATCCCCCATTCCCATCATATATGAACTTAAGGATGAACTTAGTGGGCCTCAATACTTTAGTAAAATCGACCTCCATTTTGGCTACCACCAGATACATATGGAAGAGGAAGAAATCCCCAAGACAATAATTTGCACTCATGAGAGCCACTATGATTTCTTGTTCATCCCCTTTGGTCTCTGTAATTCCCCCTCCACTTTTCAAAGTATCGTGAATCATGTCTTTCATTCTTTCCTTTGTCACTTTGTGTTATTTTTATTTGATGATATTCTCATCTATAGTAAAACGTGTCCATCCCATATCACCCATGTAGATCAAGTTCTGCATCTCCTCTCCAAGCACAAACATTTCCTCAAATAGTGTAAATTTTATTTTGGCATYTATGAAGTTGAGTACCTAGGTCATATTGTTGGCAAGGATGGTGTAAGGSTGGATCCTAAGAAAATTGAAGCTATGTAGAATTGGCATTTCCCTAAAACTCTTAAAATTTTGTGTGGTTTCCTAGTTTTAATGGGATATTATCGCAAGTTTGTTCAAAATTATGGAAAACAATTCCCCCCCCCCTAACAAATCTCCTTAAAACTAAAGCCTTTTGTTGGAATCCAACAATAGACCAATCCTTCCACGCCTTGAAGGAATCTATGTGCACTACTCTTGTATTGGCCCTACTTGATTTAACTAAGACCTTTTTTCTAGAATGTGATGCATTAGGGAGAAGAATTTGGGTAGTCCTCATGCAATATGGATGACCTTTGTCTTTCACCAATAAACAAATGTCAGAGCGATATTTGGGCCAATCGATATATGAAAAATAAACAATGGATATTTTGCATGCAATGGATCTATGATGCCCTTATATACTGGTGTTCGCACCCAATTCGTCACCTGGTGAGCAAATCGAGGGTGCTTACATGCCCTGTTGGGTCTTGCATAGCATGACAGTTGTGGAAGAAAGGGTTAGAGAATACAAGACAAGACTGTAAGCAAGAATTAAATAAAAACAAACTGAAACTGTGAGCATATGGATAAAGAAACAATAAACACAAAAAAGACACCGATATCACCAATGGTTTTGAGCTGGTCAATTGATTAAATCAAAGCACGATGAAGGAAGAGAACAGTGGTTCCTTCTTCCCCCAAAGGAAGGCTCTTGAGGCCCTCACAAACTTGCTCTCCTTACAATGCGAAGAAATGAGAATGATAGTGAAATAACTCCCAGCACATCCACTCAATGGAGAGGTGAATGGCCCTATGAAATGTTCCCAATGTGTTATCGTCAAAGAATGAGCCCTTGACAATCTTAGCAGCATAACAATACCTGAAATTCCTTGTGAGAATGATGTTTCTTCATGGCTTTTTATAGCAGATCACCGGGTGATTATGTAACCTCTTCAAAGTGTGAAAAGGGGCTCTTTAGGGATTCATTAGGTCTTAGACCCGCCTACCCTGCGGATTCAGCTCGGATTTGGGAGCCAAATCAGATTGGGAGCTGGTCTATAAGTGGTTCGGAGGATGACCAATGCAATAAATATGTCGTTTAGCAGGTGCGCGGGTTTTTTCGTTGACAGTTGCATGTCGTGCGCGCATGCGTGCATAGTACGTTCTTGTCCTGCGCATGTGCGCGTGCACCAAACTGCTGTAAAGCGCCCTTCAATTTTTGGTTACTTTGTATAGTTTTTGACCCTGCTGGAATGCTGTGAAATTAATTCAGTGCCATGAATGACTTCATTGTTGTTTTGACGATGCAGAGTTCTTGCCGCCATGTGCGGACGAAATTTCAGTGATAACAGATGCCCCTTGATGGATGAGGTTAGGAGCATACGTATAGCCGAAATCCATCAATGTTTCTTCTACCGAGAATGTTGTTGTAAGGGAGAGCAATAGTGGGACCGTTCAGAGCGATCCGTTGGAGGAAAAAGGAACCGGTAGGACCCGACCTTCTGAGAGTTGTGTAGAAAAATATACAATTGTGTACAAACGAGGCGGGCATGCCCCATGCTCGTGTTATGTAACTCTGAAAAAAGATGACGAAAGTGTTGGTGTAGACAACTGCAGCGCCCTCGGGGGCGGTAATGACAAAATCAGAAGACAATTCTGCGAAGGAACATACTCTAAATAATAGGCAATGATCGCGGTAATAAGCAGCGACGATGATGTGGGCATTGATGGCCCTACCAAGTTTAGAGGTCTTCGGCAAATGACAAAAATGACTGCAATATTCACAAAGTAAGACCCACCATAACATGAGAGAGTGTTGGCGTCGAATGTTATGGGGGCCAAAGACAGCAGGGAGCAATGGTGTTTCACCCTGTGTCGTCTGAGATCTCTCATTAAAATAGAGAATGAGAATCAAGATACTGTCGCCCTTCTGAAAAAGTGTGCTGATGTCGACAAAAAAGGGGGACGCGACTCCTAGAAGCAAAGGGCTTCGTGGGATCTACTGAGGTGAGGAAGTGGTAGAGGTACATGGACGAAGTCAAGAAGTGGGAAGACTCAAGACTGCCCTTGGCTGGAGGATGTATGAGAGAAACAGTGGCCGCAACCATGTAACAAGGTCGAGTGTCAGGGGGACGACAAGACTGGTGATAAGTTGTGCCAGAGGTGGGACAAGGTGAACAAATTTAGAGGGTAGAGGTAACTGACCTGTGGAGTACTCTGAAGATATGGACGATGCCGGCAAGGGTAGATGATTAGTAATGCTCCAACCAAGGGTGACATGGGTTGCGTGTGGCCAAAAGAAAGCAAGTCGCCAATGGTGACGACAAAAAATGTAATGATTGGAAATAAAGGTGTTTGTACAATAAATAATGAATAATTTTGGGGAGAAAAGTACAAATACAGAAACGGGTGCCCTAGTGTGAAATGTGTGCCCCCAGGGAGGGAATAATTGTCTTGGGAAACTGATGAAGGTTGGGGGCCCCATTGGTGAGTTTCTGTATGAGGTAGGTGAAATGAGGGTAGGTTCGCAGATGGGCAAACTGAGTGTGGATGAAATGAAGGGCTCATGATCCTGCGGAGGTGCAGGTAGAAAATAGAACCATAAAGAGATAATCTAGGAGTCCATGTGGGAAAGCTAGAAAAATGAAGAGAAAGAGTATGTGGCTGATTCACGACATGATGAAAGACTATTGGGACTCCCATCCCTAAAGCGTAATGAAGAACAGCATGAGTGTCAAAAGTGCCAAAAGGTGCTATGAAGGGGACAAATCATGTGGGTGAGAATGCTACCGGGTTACAGTACCGAAGATGCAAATGGAGGTGTGGGTACTGCAGAGCCAGGAATGAGGGTCCTAAAGGCCAATATCAGAGGGTGTGACTGGAAATGTAAATGCAATACAGTGGGAGAGACTACATGCCAGTGTTGAATATATACCTGAAGGGATGATGTTGACGACCGATGAGCAAGTACCTGCACACATAACAACCAAATACCCAAAGTGAACACTATCTGAAGAGAATCAAAGATATGAGCTTGTATTTAACAAATGTGACTATGCGTGTGCGTACTTGACCATGAGATGGAAAAAAGGGCGCCCCGGGGGCCTAGGAAAAAAAGTGACCCAGGGACAGTCGTGATGTAGGCGGCGGGATGCTGATCCCGTGGCTGAAGACGGTTTGAAAAATGGACACCTTGGGCTCCCGGAATGTTGAGTGGAAGTTTGACAAAAGGCCTATATATAGCTGTAGGGCCCACATTGCCACCTCATTTGTACCTGCTGCTACAGTGACTGGACGAGCAGATTGCAAAGGATATTTGGAGTTTCAGGGAGCACGGGGTATCCGATCGACGGTGTGCGAGTATCAGGTTAGTGGTCTGATCATCCTGCATAGAAATAGGTTTCCAATTTTTGGGCAGGGTAGGTACGGGGGGCTGTACAGGGGGTTTAAGGGGATTTTTCATAGGATGTGGGCCCGCATGCATGGGTGATTCAGTGGAAGGCGCGCATACGTGCGTGCCTGTCCACAGAATAGATGCGCATGGGTGCGCGTGAGTAGGAATTTAAGGCGCGCCCTAGAGGTGCACCTGTGAGGTGGACAGTCGCGCTCTTGTGCGCGGCTGTAAGCCTTGACATGCATGCTCAAGAGTGCGCCTGTGTAATGAACAGGCGCACTCAAGAGCATGCCTGTGTAATGAACAGGTGTGCATAGATGTGCGCATGTGTAGTGAACATGCGCGCATATGTGCACGCCTGTGGGTGAAAAAACCGCGCCTTTGAGGCAAGTTTTAAGGGGTGAAAACTGAGTCTTTTTTATGCATTTGGATGGTCGCATAAGCTGATGTAGGACTATGTGTTGTGTGCAGGTGGCCAGTAGTGACTATGGTAGTTCGGTGGCATGAGCGAGACTGGTCGCAGTTACGAGACGCTGTGGCCAATGCAGGGCCGGAGGTGCGAGCGACTTTAGCAACCTGTGGGTTGCTAAAGTTATTTGAGTGCCCGTTGATACGAGCACAGGAGTACTTACTCTAGTTCCTGCTCCGGATGTGGAGTCCGGATCTTCACTACTTCCTCGTGCGAGGAGAGCAGATCCCCTTCACTGCGGTGGAGGATATCTATTTTTTTACGGGGCTCCCCTTCTGGGGAACGCCTCTGCCGGTAGAGCCTATGTTGCCGCGGGATACACCCCTGTCTGAGATCACCGAGCGATATTGCTCAGGCGAGAAATACATGTCTGGGACTGTAGTGAGTGTTAGTGGGATAGATTTGTTGGCGCATCGTTGCATAGCAGCGATGATTGTTCAGGTTTATGGGTCACTGGCGACCCAACGGATTAGTGGTGGCCAGCTGCTAGTGCTGGAGAGGGTGGTGGTGGGCCGTGAGCGGTTCGCCTGGGGGCTTACGCTGCACGCGCGGATGATCACACAGTTGGACCGTTGTCGGTCCATAGGTACCAGAGAGTTTTCTTTTGGCTCTATCCCGGTAGCCTGGTTTTTGGAGAGGGTGCCGATGTTGTGCCCGAGGGTTCTACTAGAGGCGCCCGGGGTTTTGGTTCACCACGGTGGTGGCGAAGGTGGGCACTATTTTACGGCGTAGGCGGCGCAGATATGGAGGAAAATGTCGCAGGTCATACTTCGGTACCCCTATGCTGGGGTGGACTTCCGGGATGATCCGGATATGGTGCTGCCTCCTGGGAGGTTTTTGAGCATCGAGGTATGTTGATTATTGTGTATGTTGTGATTTATGTTATTTTTTGATATACCAGTTCATATGTGATATAGACGCTGATATGATCGTGTGTTTGTTGTTTTGTGCATGTGCAGATTTGGCACCTCGCGGGCGCGAGGTGGAGATGCAGAGAGTGTCGGTTCAGGGAGAGCCAGAGAGATTTCCGCGTGGAGAGAGGCGACGGCGGGATGAGGCCGCGGGGCGGCCAGCAGAGCCCGAGAGACCGGCGAGGAGGCACCGATACGATGACCCTGGTGCGGGGCCATCACATGCTCCTCCGACGACAGCTGGAGCAGATTTTGAGGATATACGTCGTCGTCTGGAGACGGTGTTACAGGATGTGCCTGAGGGCATGTGGATCCGTGTCCAGCATGAGGGGTTCCTGGAGTAGTGTATCGGAGTAAAGCCGCCATGGCGGTCGATCGTGTGACGAGTAGCTGTGCTTGCCGCCATGACTAGTGGACGCCTGCCGCCAGGGCAGGAGGGTCCTACAGGTGTTCCACCACCACCGCTTGGGGCAGGTGGGGGTGGGCCACCACCTCCTCCTGAGGGAGGAGCAGCTGGGGGTGCGATAGAGGCACCCTGATGGATGTATATTGTATACTTGTTTTGATTGTATATAGGCTGGTGAGCCTATTTTGTACCGAGGTGTGGCACTGGCCTGCGGGCATATGTATTTTTTGTATGTAAACATTTGGATGGCCTGATAGGCCTCGATATATATATATATATATATATATATATATATATATATGAGTATACATCGTTTTTGAGATCCTGGTGTTGTTTACATATGTTTTTTGTTGATAATGATGATGATGTATATCTTATCTATATGCTGTGACAGGATGTATGAGATGTGTTATGTATGTGTAGCTTGATGTGATATATGCCAATCTAACACCATGTTAGCTATGTCATCTATTGTTTGATTCAATTGTCTTGGAATATGTGTAAATGTAATGGAATCAAAATGTCGGGATAATAATCTAACCTGCAGATATTTGCGAAAGTGGCACGGATCGCGTACACGGTAAACATTGTTGAGCTAGAGGACGACTAGTTGAGAGTCGAGGAAGATGCTAAGGTGGCGAACATGATGACGCTAGGCATCGGCCAAGAGGCCAATGACCGCAGTGTATTCAGCTTGGTTGTTGGTTGCTGGTCCCAAACAGATGCCACTGGAATGTAGCATTTCATGTGAGGGGGTATATAAAGCCCAAGCCACCGAAGCGAGATTTTGTGTCCAACGGCTGGCGCCGTCGGCGTAACCAATGTGGTAGGCTGGTGAAGGAAGCATCTATCAATAGCACAAAGGATATTTTAGACAAGAGGGGTGAGAGAAAAAAGATTAAAAACACTAGAAAAAGAAAATGACCTAAAGTAGTGTGACTACTTTTAAGCATAAAATTTCTTGAGGTATAACCCATTGACGGGTTCCTTGAGTGAGAGGCCTTCGGGGGAGGCCAGGATGTATGCGCCTTTTGTGAGGCAATGTTGGATGATGTAAGGGCCATTCCAAAGTGATTCGAATTTTCCATGGCCAAAGGTATCATGAGCGATATCATAGGCCAAGACGAGGTCGCCTTCGCGGAATGAACGAAGGTTGACATGGCAATCAAAGGTAGCTTTGGATCATTTTTTAGCTACCTCGTTGTTCTGTAATGAAGATCGACGATCTTCATCCAGTGACTCCAAGTTCAGCAAGCGCTGCTCCATTGGAGCAGTGTCAGGTAATAGCTCAATTGCGGTGCGTAGGGTGGGAATTTCGCACTCGATGGGAAGAGTTTCCTCGACCCCATGGACTAAATGAAAGGGCGTGAAACCTGTAGCGGTATTTACTGCCGTTCGATAAGCCCATAGCGCGTAAAATAACATATGATGCCTATTGGTTTTATGTTTATTAACCGTGCACTGTAACATGGTCTTGAGGACTTTGTTCACTGCCTCGACCTGTCCATTTGACTGAGGATAATATGGTGAGGTGAACTCGTGAGAGAAGCCTAACCGAGAAGAGAGTTCGACGAAGATCTCATTCTCAAAGTGTTTCCCATGGTCGGAAACGAGTTGGAGTGGTACGCCAAAATGGAATATGACGTGGTTAAAGAAGAAGTGCGCTGCAGTGTCAGCGGTGTTGTTGAAAGTGGGCATTTCTTCGGCCCATTTGGTGAAGTAATCAACGGAGACAACAATGTATTTGTGACCATTGCTGGAGGGGGGATTACAAGTCATAAAGTCAATTCCCCATTTGCAAAAGGGGTCGGCTGTAATGATGGGGTGAAGAAGAGTGGGGGGAGCGCGGGCTTTGTTGGCATAGAGCTGACATTGTTCACATCGTTTCACGACGTCAATGCAATCGTGAAACAATGTAGGCCAAAAGTAATCGGCTCGGATAATTTTCTGAGCCGTGGAGATACCCGAAAGATGGCCCCCACAGGCGCCGTTGTGGTAGTCGTTTAAGAATCTGTCAGCCTCGTCAATAGTCAGGCAACGACGGAGAATGGTGTCAACACCCTGCCGATATAGGATGTCTCCGATGAGGAGATAGCGGGGGGCCTGATGGCGAATACGCCGATGATCATCTCGTGAAAGGTGCTGACCGAACTTTTGAGTTCGTAGGTAGACGAGAAGGTCGCCATACCAAGGGTCATCGGAAGTGATGTAAAAGAGATGTTCGTCAGGAAAATCGGTGTTGACGGGGGCACTGGTGGTGTCAGAGGGGAGGGTCGTGACAAGTTTATCGAGAACAAGGGCCTTCTTACTCTTAGGTGTTGAAAACTAGAGGTCGTACTCCTGAAGGATAATGATCCATCAAGTGAATTTGCCGTTAACTTGTCGACGACTGAGCAAGTATTGCATAGGGTTGGAGTCTGTGATGACCTTGGTGGTCCGAAGCAGAATGTAATGGCGCAGTTTCTGGACTGCGAGGATGACTGCAAGAGAAAGTTTCTCTTCGTGTTTGTACTTCAAGGGTGTTTCTGAAAGGTTCTTACTAACGTAGTAAATGACATGTTTACGATTGTCATCTCCGAGCTGGACGAGGACGCCGGCTACTGATACAGCTGATGCTGATACGTAGAGGATGTAGTCGCGATTGTAGTCAGGTGCACTAATCAAAGGTGCATTTGAAAGTGTTGTTTTGAGATCGTCAAATGACTGTTGGGCATAATTTTCCCAATGAAAGGGGATGTCGTGACGTAGTAACCGAAGGAAACCATGTGCGTGTATAGCGTAATCAGGAACAAAGCGTCTGAGGAAGTTAGCTTTGCCCTGCAGACTCTGCAGTTGTCGTAAATTCCGAGGAGGTGGAATTTCAGTGATGGCTTTGACTTTGAGGGGGTCCACGGTAATACCGTTTTGGGAAACAATAAAACCAAGGAGGTGCCCAGCGGTGACACAAAACACACACTTGAGAGGATTCAAGTGGATATTATACTGACGACACCGTTGAAAAATGATTCGCAAATCATCAAGACGTTGGGTGCGTTTCTTGGAGCGAGCTGTGAGGTCGTCCAAGTAGGCGAGGATGATTTCAGCCAGATCGTGAAATATGTATGTGATCGCCCGCTGGAAGGTTGCGCCGACATTTTTTAAGCCGAAAGGCATGACACGATATGCGAAAGTACCCCACGGGGTAATGAATGCGGTTTTATATTGATCGGCTGGGTGGATTTGAATTTGGTTATAGCCAGACAATCCGTCCATAAAGGAGAGAGCCTCATGGCCAGCGCAGTCATCGATAATATGATCGATGAAAGGCATTGGGAAGTTGTCTTTTGGACATGCGTTATTGAGATTGCGAAAGTCTGTGAAAACGCGGATAGTGCCCTTTTTTTGTCGACGGGTACAGGGTTGGAAACCCATGAAGTGTAAGTGATGGGATAAATAAACCCGACCGTACGTAATTTGTCAATTTCGGCTTTGATAGCCACGGCCTTGGAAGGGTGTAGCGATCGTTGTTTCTAGCGAACTGGTGTGATGTCAGGCCAGGTGTCAATGTGATGTTCGACAATAGATGGGTCAAGACCCGACATCTCCATGTATGACCAGGCGAAAATATCCCTGTATTCCTGGAAGAGGGCTTTATATGCGGCAATTTCCTGAGGAGTGCAAGCAGCTCCAATGATGATTTCTTCGACGACGCCATTTTTAATGGAAATGTCGATTTTGATGGTGGGAGAAATGTTAGCCATGTTTCCTTCTTCGAACGCATCAGGGGCAGGAATGGGATTGTTGAACCAATCGATAGGCCCAGATGGGATAAAATCTTTGGTTTCGACCACGTACACGGGGTTTTGATTAGGAGGCATGAGGGCTTCCTGTGGGAGGAAGAGTGCACGATGATGTAGTGCGTCCCAGGGAGAGGCTGGGCTGTGTAGCTCTTCTAGTATTTCCTTGTTGTTTTGGAAATGATGGGAATATAAGGGGTCGTGATGAGTGATCTCAGTGCTAGTGTGATTTCCCCCTGCTGGAGAAGCAAGGGGAGGGGTACAAGCAGAGGGTGAGGGTTCACTCGACATGAACCATATGTTGAAGTACTGAGGGGTACCCATGGTGGTTGGATGGAGAGTCTCCATAGGGGAATGAGCAGGAGAGTTGGGGGGATTGTGGGGTAAATCCTCAGAAATGTTATTAAAGAACCATGGAGGCGTTGGAAGTGCCTCAGGCTTGAGAGGAATGACATGAAGACTTGCTACTGACAAGGGAAGGTCATTGGTCGTCTCTACGGGTTGACAAAGCAAGGCTAATTGACGTTGCCTGTAAGTAAGGATCATCGGACACTGGTATGTAAAGTGAGTCAATGAATCGCAGAGAGAGAAAGGGAATCTCATACGTTCATTGATTGTAGTGGTGACATAGCGAATGTACGTGATGTTTGAAGAGGACATGGCAGGGCATGGGTTGTTCTGGAAGTTCTGGCGTATAGCCGCTAATGTTTGCCGAAAGCGTGGTAGTGCTAGGCAATGATGGGTGTAATGGCCATATTCTGAGCATATGGCACACGCAAATTTAGTCCTCAACCCTTTACTACTGGAAGGCGTGGTGGTAGTGGTACTTGCAGTAGTGACGGGTGTTGGTGGAGTGGGATTGGGGGGAATCAAATTCCATAATTCAGGTAGTGACGAGCAATTGTTGGTTTGGTGGACCTCTTTATCACATAGTGCGCAAGGTGGTGGGATGCATGGGGGAAGTGGAGCA
>ML811015.1:0-19137 GCA_009831015.1 Picea engelmannii
GATTGTTTCTTATCCATTTAAGTGAGTAAGGTTTATGATGTAACTTAGTTGTCAATCCCAATTGTTTAACCACTTCCTCTGAAATTAAGTTCGATTGAGATCCACTATCTAATAATGTATCGATCTTAGTATGTTTCATTATGACACTTATATGAAACAATTTGCATCTATCTTCATAATCATCACTTGACAAACCAACTGTTGTGATCTTAGTCTCATCACCTGAATCTGACCGCAAGTATGTTGGATGTGTTGCTGCTACAACTTTTTGCCTCCCTTTCCTCTCTTTGAACCACTTTGGTTTCTTCTCTTGGTGCAATTGCCAACATTGTTCATCATCGTGCCCTGCTTTCTTGCAATGATTGCAAGAGAGCTTATCTTCCTTCATTGTCATTAAGTTTTCTTTCTTCCCATTCCCTTTTCCTTTGCCTTCCTTCTTTGAAGATGATTCCCCTGATACACTAACTCCAATTTTTCCTGTTTCAATATATGTTGCTTGAACAAAAACCTCATCAAGATTATTAGGTCCAAATATAAATACAATATTACGAATATAAGCAGGAAAACCTCCTATATACTTCATAATAGTTTCTTGTGTAGTCAATGGAACATCTAACATCAAATCCATCTTACGAAATTCATCTGTATATTCCTACACCGATTGTCCTTTTCTTAACTTAAGACTTTTCCATTCAATTAAAGCCTTTTCCTTATATCCCAATGGATAGAACTATTTTCTAAGTGCGGAAATAAAATCATGCCATGATGGAAAAATCTTACCAACTTGTTGAGATCCATGTTGCATCTTACTTTTCCACCAGATGAGAGTTGTGCCTTCAAGATGAAGCGATGCTAATCTGATTTTGGTTGCCTCATATTTGATTTGTTGCACATTACAGTATACCTCCATCTGTCTAATCCGTTTATCAAGTTTCTCAGCATTAACTTCGCCATCATACATAATAAAAACAAATTTTACATCATGTTGAAGTAATGGCATATCAGGCTTATGTTTACAAGAATGTTTTCTTGCAGAAGTAGGATTTGAACTTGTACTTGAAGAAGAAGAAGAAGATGGAGATGAAGGAGGTGAAGGAGGCAGTTTTGGAGGGTCCTATCCTTCTTAACTTTTGTATTTCTTTGAATATTCTCCTTGAATAGGTCTCTTCCGTTCCAAGTAATCATCATACAACACTTTTACCATCTCCGACATGGAAAATAAAGTTTTTTGAAACTCTCTTTCATTTTGAGAAAGTCCTTCTTTCGATGCCATCTTCTCACTTTGAGATGTCCTCTTTCTTGATCCAATCTCAGGATCTCCTTCATCAAAATGTAAATTTTCCTTGGTAATCATGCATACTAAAAAACAACCAATTGTCAACCTGTTTTGATACCACTTGATCCGAAAATGATCTTTTAAAGACTTGGTTAAATATTTTGCATGAGTTGATTTACCATTTAGAAATTGAAGATAAGAAGAAGATTTAATGAAAGAATGTTGTAGCCATAATAAAGAATGCAAAATATAAAGTGAACATTAAGAACAACAAACCATAACGCCAAATATTGCTAACAGAGTTCGACAAAGTTGCCTACGTCTCCGAGCCTTTGTCTCAGTGGGGGAGGCTTTCTTATTAATCTTAAATGCTTCAAAAGTACATCAAAAGTACGTTAATTGGATTACAAACTAGTTTGGTTGTGTTCTGCTCGACCTCAAGAATCAAACACAACTGATGACACTGAAAAAGGTGGAGTATAACTCCTGGAAATGGCCTCCAAAGTTTGCTTCTTCAATGGCTTCCTTGCAAAAAAATGACTTGAACTTCACAAATTATTCATCATTATGTTGTTTTGAACCTCCTCATGGCTAGAAACAGACCTATTTTATATAGAATTTAATTTGGGGGTCATATCCCAACTTCCTCCCAAGATCTGACCTCAAATTGGGCTCCGGATACTCCAATAATGGGAAAAATCCATTAAAATCAGGATAAAAATATTAAAAAATCCAATTTAAATAGTAAAAACCCACTTTTGGCAGCATATTGGGCACACACCCCTAGTCCTCTTGCTCCTGGTCATGTGGAGGGCCATGTGGCCGCGTGCTAATGTGGTAGCCCCCTGGCCCTTAGCCGATGGTCATCTAGAATGTGCCTTGGTCGGTGGGCTAGCCCTATCGACTGGGTGCTTATTCCCCATAACTCACATTAAACCCATAATAAAATAAATGTGTGCCATTACTCTTAACAAGTAACACACATGGCCTGTTGGTTAGAATGGGGAGGTTAAGGCGTTGATTGCCCGAAGGTCAAGGGTTCGAGCCCGATGGAGTGCCAAACAACTTTTGACCATGCCTTATTGGCCTGATCTAGGGTGCCACGTGGTGCCCTGTGATTGGGACACATGTCATCCTATCATTTTCCACCGTACAGTCCAGTCAACGTATAGTCACCGACCTAGTCAACTGCCAACTTAGCTGCACAATCAACCTACCTGCCACGTGTCACACCCAAAGGAAGCCACTTGTCGCCACATCATTGCCACACGTCCTTCTGTATTGCCACGTGTCTTGTTGTCACTAGCCCATGTTACATCTGTACCGCCACATGTCACTTCCGTACAATGCCACATGTCAGATTTTTAGTGGTCCAAATCACCACTGAAAATGCCAAATCTGGCTACCACATGGCACGTGTTGGTGCTACCACGTGTCCTGCTGATGTTAGCATGACGTACTGCTAACGTCATCTACCATGTCAGTTGTACGACCTTTGGCCAGTTGAATTTGACCTTTGACTTTTTACCTATTTGGGAAAAAATTCAGACTGCGATAAATTTGCCATACATAGTCCATTTTCAAAAAAGAATACACCGTCAGAATCAACACGACAAGCACTACACGATGGCGCTATTTTTGTCTGAATCCGAGAAATTTGAATTTTTGGCCTTTTTGGATCCATTTGGATCAAATTGGGATGAATTGGTCTATTGGTTTAAGTCCACTTATGGACAGCCCAAGAGTCCAGCTGATTAGTTAAGGGAGTACAACAATATTGCCTATAAATATGGTGAAACCATTAAGTCTTTTAACCTTCGCTTCACTAAGCTATATAATCAAATTCCCGAACTAATCTGTCCTCAAAATCAAGTTGCGTTCATGCATTATTATAATACTTTACCTTCTCCTTATTGTCATAGACTTGATGAAAATAATATTGATAATCTTGGTTCCACCCTTCAGACTTCCTTAGAATACAAAGAGCAACTTGAAAGGATTGGTCTTCCTAAAGGAGACTTGGTCAAGCAAACAAACATGTCTGCCATTCTACAACTCATGCAAGATATGAATAATAGGATGATATCCTACGAATGAAAAGGAATTTACTCTTCCTCTTCCCCTGGGGCTTCTTCTTCTTCCCTAGCACCTTTTAGAAATACTAATGAGAACAATTTTCAGCCAAAGGCCATAATGACTCGCACTTGGTGTAACTTCTGTGAAGAAAATCATGATGAAAACACCTGCGAAGTTAAAAGAAATGCTAGAGATAAGATCTTTGGCAAAAGGCCTGATACCAAGATCGTTGTTTTAGTTTGGGCCGAACCAGAGGATGTTATCGTGGTCAATACC
This sequence comes from Picea engelmannii, assembly GCA_009831015.1. Classification (NCBI taxonomy): domain Eukaryota; kingdom Viridiplantae; phylum Streptophyta; class Pinopsida; order Pinales; family Pinaceae; genus Picea; species Picea engelmannii. The sequence goes on from ML811015.1 coordinate 3,629, forward strand.
ATGAAAAAATCTTACACTACCAAGAGAATATTTGATCTTCCCCGCACTTCTTCTGCTCCAAGTTCATCTTCTCCAAATGTTGATACAAAAACTGTCATAACTTCAAGTGATCAAGGAGTATCTTCTCCTCTTCCCTCTTCTAAATACAATATCCTTAACCAATTGGCTAATATCAAAGCTGATGTTACCCTTTTGGACATGGTTGTCGTCCCTGAACAACAGAAGCATCTTAAGAATTTTATGGAAGGTAAAGTTTCCACCATATCAAATATATTTGAAGAGTTGAAAGAAGAGGATTCACTTGTAAATAAGATAGGTGTAAATAACTTTACGAACCCTGTAAAAATCCTCCCTTTCTATATTTCAGTAAAAATCATGGATAAAATAGCTCATGGTTCCCTAATTGATGGCGGATCTGGTCCAAGTGTGATGTCTAAAATTATTATGGAAGAGCTTGGCTTATCTTGTACCAATGAAAATTCTAGAAGCATGCTCTCTTATAATAATTTGCAACAATCAACTATAGGTGAAATCAAGGATGTAACCCTAGTTTTGTGTGCACATCCCGAGATAAGGACAACTCTCAATATCCAAGTAATTGACATGTTGGTGAGTAATTACTAAATTATTTTGGGAAGGGACTGACAAGCCTTAACATGTGGATACCTTTCGCTTGGTGGCACACATTTCTCTATTCCTTGAAATGGAAATAACATTATAGTTCTTAGGGAAGGAATAATTTCACCTTATATAGAGAGTGTCCCTCAACCCAATGTAAATTACCTTGAAGAAGATTTAGGGGTGTACTCTATATTTGCCGATGAAGGTGATACTATACTTGAAACAATTGATTTTGATGATGGCACGTGTCACATGCATTTCGATGGCTCATGTTCTAACGAAGGTAATGGAGCCGACATCATTCTATATTCCCCTATAGGAAAAATTCACAATTCCTCTTATAGGTTGGAATTTGCTTGTACAGACAATGTTGCCGAGTTTGAGGCCTTATTGTTGGGCATTGAAAATGCATATAACCTTGGTTGTGGCCACCTTACAGTCTTTGGTGATTCTGAACCTTGTGTGGAAGATTTATGTACCAAAAAATAAGTTACTTAAGTGTTATACCCAAGCTGTTTCGATGTTGATTTCAAATCTGTTATCATTTAACATCACTCATGTTAAAAGGGAACTTAATTCAATGACTCATAGATTAGTTGTTTTTGCGGCTTCCCCTACTCGACAAATTTTACCTCAAAGAATTGATTGTATGTTCCAATCTCTATACTGTCCTCACCTCCCTGACAACGTATAATCTTGGCAAGTTTTCCCTAGTGACGAAGGCATTTGTGCTTTCATACAAAATGAACCTTTTAAGCCCAAGGAAATCATCTATGTTGAAGATGACAAATTTCTTAAAGGCTTGACTCCTCTCGAAAGTTCATTTTCGTCAAGTGATGTAGGCAACAAAGAAACACATAAGGAAGAAGAGTAAAAAAGGAAAGTCGGTGATACCATTTCCTTGAAAATATTGGGACATCTGAATCTCCAAAGATCATTAAATTAGGTACCCAATGTACTGGTGAAGATAAAGCAAAATTCATGGAATTACTTCATGAATTTCAAGATGTTTTTGCCTGGTCATACAAGGATCTTCGTGGTTTTTATCTTGTTCTCATACAAGATGCCATTCCTATCAAGGAAGGGGGAAAACAAGTTAGGAAAAGTCAAAGACCTATTAATCCTGAGATTGAAGCCACTATTAGAGAAGAATTGGAAAAAAAATTGAAATCTTATATAATCTTTCCAGTTAAGTATTCTGAATGGGTTTCAAATCTGGTCCATGTTAGGAAAACAACCAGTCAGATCAGATTATGCGTCGATTTTCGTGTGTTAAATAGGGCAAGTGTCAAATACTATTTTTTGCTTCCTAATATGGAAATGATTTTACAATATGTTATAGGGTCTCAAATGATGTCCTTACTTGGCAATTTTTTCTACATATAATCAAATCAAGGTAAAAAGGACCGATAGATATCAAACCACATTTACCACATGTTGGGTCACATTTGCTTATCAACATATGCCATTTGGTTTAATTAATGTAGCTGCCACCTTTAAAAAATATATGCAGATAGATTTTGACAATCTAATTGGTAAGATCATCCAAGTTTAGCTTGATGATTTGACTGTTTATTCTAAAAATTGGTTGGATCACTTTGGTCATCATAGAAAAGTTCTCATGCATTGCGGAAAATTTGGTGTTTCTTTAAATCCTTCCAAGTCTGTTTTCGGTGTCACAAAGCGTAAGCTTCTCGGTCACATTGTTTCTGATTCATGGATAAGTATATATCATGGGAGGATTACTTCCATTCTAAACCTCCTTGCCCCGACCTCCAAGAAAGAAGTTCAAGATTTCATGGGAATTATTAATTTCGTTTGTAGATTTGTTCCTAATTTTGCTGTCATGCTTAAACCAATCCTTAATCTTTTGAAGCGAGTTCGTTCTTTTTATTGGACATATGATGTCGCGAATGATATCCTTAGGATTAAGAAGACGATTAGTTATGCGCTGGTTTTGGCAAGACCGATTTTTGAGAAGTATTTTATAGTATATACCAATGCCATTGAAGAAGCAATTTCTGCTATCCTCTTACAATGTGATGACCGGAACAATGAAAAACTTGTATCTTACATGAATCGGAGTTTATGAGACGATGAAGTCAAATATTCGTATATTGAGAAACATGCTTTCACTCTTGTCAAATCTATAGAGAAATTTTGCCATTTTATTTTTGGAAAACATACGCAGGTAAAAGTCTGTTTGCATGCTGTCAAGTTTCTACTTTCACAAAGTTATCTTTCAGGAAAACTTGCACATTGGCTTGCAAAAATTCAAGAGTATGATTTGGCAATCATGACTTCAAAGACAATAAAGGGATGAGACTTATCCCTTCACTTAGCTTAGCATGTTGAGCCAAGTGAAGAACTTGACGATTAATATAATCCTCTTTCAGTGCTATTTTATATTGAAAATCAAAATCTCTTTATATCTGAGCATCCTTGGTATAAAAAGCTGGTGTATTATTTGCAGTATCAAAGGTGCCCAGATGACTTAGATACTCATCAAAGAAGGATACTTCTCCTTGAAGCTTCTAAGTATATCATTTCAGGGGACTCTTTGTTTATAAGATATGCTGATGGTTTGCTACTACAATGTGTAAATGATGAAGAAGCAAAAAAATTATTACACAAAGTACATGGATCATCAACATATGTCATCCATATTGGTGGCCATTTTTCTGCTAAGGCTACTGCCTTTAAGATCATAAGAAATTTTATTACTGGCCTTTGATCTTTCACGATTCTTATAAATTTCCAAGGTCTTGTGATAAATGCCAAAAATTCGCTGGTAAAGAACGTCTTTCTTCCATGCCTTTATAGTTTGTCCTTCCAGATTTTCCTTTTTCTAAGTGGGGTCTATACTTTATTGGTCCAATCAATCCTTCATCCTCTGCATGACATATCTTTATTTTGACAACCACTGACTACTTTACTAAGTGGAATGAGGATTCCCCTCTTAGACATGCGCAAGATGAACAAGTAATCTCTTTTCTACAGTCTAATATATTTTCCAGTCTTTGTTCTTCCATTAGGAATCATTACAGACAATGGTCCAACCTTCATTTCAACGAAATTGACTGAATTTCTGGCTAAACTAGTTGTCAAGCATTTCACTTCATCTACTTATTATCCTTAGGGAAACCGACAAGCATAATCTACTAATAAAAACTTGGTCAAAATTATAAAGAGAATCATAGAAGACAAACCTCACTAGTGGCACACACTTATGACTTATGCTCTTTGGGCAGATCGTACAAGATTTACAGGCTTTACTCCCCTTCAGCTCTTATACGGCCAAGAGGCTATTCTTCCTATTGAACTAGATATTTTGTTGAGCGTAGGCCTATTTTGAGGAAATACTATTTTTGGAGGATAAAACCCATAAATGGAAAAAGACGGCGGGAAGGAAAAGCAACACGTGTGAGGAAAGCATGCAAGGGGTGCATGTAGGAAAACCTAGCTACATTAGGGTTAGGGTTTTTGAAAGAAATTGTAATGACTAAGAAGCTACAGATTACTATAGATATGTACCTAGGAGGCCTAGGTGAGGGGAATACCATTTAGATAGTTGGAAATATTGTTTTATGTAGTCAAGGGAACTATTGTAAGATTGGATCCCAATTTTGTAAGTTGTTTAGTTGTAGGAGAGTAAAGTAGCCAGAGCTTGAGGGTTAGATCATAGGATGAGGATCCTGGTGCGATCTGGTCAACCTCACAAAGGTCGTGGAGTTTGTTTTGTGATTGTTGGAATGGAGTTGTAGTGCACGCATTTCCACATATTGCAACACCATAATAAACGAGCCTGAGAAGCCAAATATTTGTGGACGTATCCCAGGAGGGGGTGAACCATGGTAAAAAATGTGTTATGTGATGTGGTTATTGCATAATTATTTTCTGTAAGTAGTTAGTTGATGAATGTATAATTCTGTGAGATCTGTTATATGTTAGATTTGTTAGAATGCATGCATAAACTTAATAGATGAATGGATGCCAAGAATAATAGATAGGACCACCAGATCAAGGCTTAAGAAGATGAAATGAAATCCCATATCCACACTCTTTCCTAGACAACAAGCATCTAACCATTGCAGTCACCCATAGAACTATCTCAGGTGAGACTGCACAATACACTTGTGTATTGTGTTGCCTTCTAGTTTACTAGGAGGGCCGATAGTTTTAGAGGGATTTGTTGGAAGCTTGTTCAGATCTGAACCTGGGTCAACCCAAGAAGTAGTTAGAGAAGGAGATCAACCAACAAATGGTTCCTTTACCGACTAGAACTACATGGGATTGAGTGAGTGGGATTCGTGAAAGAGTCGCACAGAAAATGAAAGTATAGAAGGGAATGTACAGACCGTGGAATCCAACGAAGGCAGAGATTGAAAGTTGGTTGAAAACAAAAGAGTTGGAATTTTTGCATAAAGATAACAAAAACTCTAAGTTAACACCATGCAAATATCTGGACAAGTACGTGTTTAATGACTTGTATGAAGTTTGTTTCTGTGATTTCCTGCACATATTGCAGTAGTGGCTATTGAGGTTGAAAGACAACCACCCTATGAATCGAATTAGACAACTCAAGTGGAATCCCGTGGAATTCGTGCAATTACAACAAGTTAACAATAAATTCATGTGCACAATAGATTTCTGGATAGACAGTATTGTTGCAGGGTTTATCACAGAATTTGCAGTAGATATCGTGAAGTCTTACAACACATTAGAGCAAGAATTTCTAAAAGGACCCAGAGGTAGGTATATTAGATCACTATATACTTCCATCATGATCTTACTATATAACAAAGTTGTAATGACTATGACATTAGACAACTAAACTTCCCTATGTGCATGGGGGAAGGGGGGAAGCACTGACAAAATATAGAAGAATGGAGGGAGAGATGGATAAGGGAAAGAAGGAGGCCATGGACCAATTCATGATGGAGGAAGATAAGATAAAACAAATAATGGCAACAACTGGAAATACGCTCAGTGGAGTACCCTACCAATATAAGATAAATAATAAGAAGAGAGCCATAGCAGATAGAGAAGGCTTGGCAAGTGATGAAGAAGAGGTAGAGGATCTCCGAGTTATGGAGCAGATTGAGGAAATCCTACGTGCAACATATGAAAGGAAGACAAGAGGTCCAAGGGAAGGAACAAAATGAAGAACTCCTATCCATGTCAATGTCATTGTGGAACCCATAACCCCTTGTGCGACTAATACACCAGAAAGAACACCACCGTTTAGACAACCGAATTTTAGTGGAAGAAAGACAACCATAAGTGCACCCATTCAAGGAGCAATGACTTGAGGATCCAGTTCAGGAAGTAGTAGTCAAATATCTACACTACGTGGAGGTCTTAGTTCATCACCGTTCAAAAATGGCAGGACATGATCCCACCAACAGTTTACCTGAATTCAAGGGAGAGGCATCATAGGATCCTGAAAAGCACTTGTTTATCTGTGAGAATATTTGGAAAGAAAAGTAGATCACATATGAGGATACAAAACTTGTGCAATTAGCTATCACGCTAGGAGACCGCACACTAGATTCGTACATGAGCTTAGCTATAAATAGTCCACCAGGAACAACAAGGATGGTTGCAGATGTCAAGAAGCTACTAATAAATGAATTTTAGAAGCCTAGCTCAGAGGATCAGTACATGAATGGGATGATTCAAATCATGCAAAAACCAGGTGAGTATGTTTGAAAGATTGATGAGAGGTTTAAACATATTAAAGGTAAGTTGAAGTATGTCATGATTGATATGCAACATAAACATGTCTTTTTGAACTCACTATTACCACATCTGAAATACCCTTTGAGGCAATAGAAGTTTCAAACTCAGGTAGAGGCTCTATAGGCAACCCTATAACTAGAATCGAACCAGTATTGAAAGACAGATCCAACAATAGAGGAGCTGAAGGAGGATTTGAAGAACCTCACATTTCAACTAAACCAGAATAAGAGCAAAGAGAAAAGAGAAGTTGTTTGGTGTACCACATGTAGGACATAAGTACATCACAAGAATGAGTGTCCAACTTTCGTACAATACATGGCAATAGGACTACCAAACCCTTTTCCAACATGGACCATGGTGCGAGATCTGTAAAACACATGGACATGATCCATATCATTGTCCAATGATGCAAAAGTATCAGACAATACCCAAGAGTTCATATTGCAACTTTTGCAAATCAGTGGGTCATGATGACAAAGATTGTAGGAGAATGAACTTGATGAGGGAAAGAATTTTAGACACCTATAGGGTGCAGGAAGAAATGATGTCAAGGAAATATGCACCTCAGTGTAACCAGGTACCACCTCCATTCAACACTACGCAACCCTAATATAACCTCGCGCAGTATAATCAGGTGCCTCAGTACAATGCACCGCAAGGAGATTGAATTGGCTACAGAGGTGGAGGTCGAGGTAGAGGAGGATTTGGAAGAGGCAAAGAACCAATAGTGTGCCATAAATTCCAACAACCAGGACACTGCGCAAAGGAATGTCCACTTCCACCTGTGATATGCATGTACTGTCGTGCAACAGACCTTGAAACAGAGGACTGCCCAACATTATTGGGAAAAATTCAAGAAAAGCGAAATCAGAACCATCATAATGTACAGTGGATTTCTGCAGAATCCAGAGAGGATGGGAGGAACATCAACATAGTCATGCATGGAGGAGCTAAGACAAGAGATGATGGAGTAAGACATGATCTAACGCAACACCAATGGGTGAAGAAGAATATTGAACCACATAAATAGTTCGATGCGGGGAAAGAAAAAGTAATATTCAAGGAGGCAAGACAAGAATTCCTCAAGCAAGATATTGCATCTACATCAACCGCGCAACACACTCAGAACGTGTCGATGTATGAAATTCCCTCCTCAATGGACCACACCAATGAAAGACAAGTTGTAGAGAAAGTAAGTACTATAAATACTTTTCTGCAATCCTGTGTTAAGCTACTGAATAATCCATCACCTATGAAAGTGTTGCAAAATATGTTAGAAAGTTGTAACACAGAGGTTGTTACAAGGGAAAAACTCTCTATGGACAGGGTAAACCACAACAGACAGGCATGACTCTAGAAATCTACTCAATTCCAACATATGCTATATAAACCAATGTGCAAGTGAGATAATAAAGAATCCTACCTCATTCCAACGTTTGATGATGTTCCACCATTGAGCACTTTGACCCAAAGCTTTGTACCTGCAACAAGTTCTCAACAAACACACAGAGAAAGTATATAGTGATAATATAAAGGGGTTAGCACATTAGATAGCATAATCCATTAATAAACATTACAAATATGCCCATGGATAATAATCATATATTTGCACGATACCAATTGGACGGGAAATGAGTGTTTCTATTAATAAATGATCAACAGAAGTGAAAACATTACAGACATTTGTGTCAGCACGGTTCGAAACCAAGAAACCAAGTTCCTTCCAACTGGGTCTCCACCACTTCAATCCTCCACCAAAGGCATGCTCATAGAAAAGAGACAATGAGGTTCTCTCAACAATAGGGAAAGAACTTGGGGGCTGAACACTATGTTCAGACTTGAGGGGCAAAGGGATGCAGACTCAATATGAAGTAATTTCTCCAGAGTAACTTTTCTCTCAAAGTTGAATGCTTTCTCCTCTTTTCCATAGCTCAGAATTGTGCTTTTATAGCCTTCAAAATGCAACTGAAGGGCCGAGTCGGAACGTTTCCAGTATATGAAAGGCCAAGGATCAGAGATCTCCTGTCGTGACATGGAAACCCGACTTCATTTTTGTATTTTCTGGCACAAATCCCGATGTACACGGGTTGTAGTGGAGTTGCCTATGTATACACATGTTGTATAGTAGATAGGGCGTGTATATGTGAAAAAATATGTATTTTTAGCTCTGGATTCATCAAAAAAGGGATGACAAGTCTGCATAGGGAAATGGAAAAAGGTCCTCTGTGCAAGATAGCAATGGCGAGGAAAATCTTGCTATAATAGATGCCCCCTAATGTGTGAGATCAGAGGAGTATCCGCGATGTCCGAAATACATTATAAATAACCCAGAAGTGGAGTGGTGTAAACCCAGTTGGAAAGACTAGTTGCTCATTACATTCTATGTTGACTTTACATACATGGATGCCAATAGAATACAATGCAGATCCATGTGGAAAATATACCAAATATGTGTCTGTGGCCATTAATAGGCAAATAGAAATGCGGTTATATGCCAAAAGTTGTCATAATCACGAATAAGGCCCAGTAGAACCAGTCTCAAAACCAATATGAAGATATCTGTATACGATGGAGTATAATCTAATGTCCCTTGATTACTGTAGTCAAATAGGTGTTGGTCTAATGAAAAGGAAGAAACAACTCAGGAAAGCTACGGCCACATAGTGATGTCTTCAAGTCTTCTACACATCCGCCAAAGGTGCAAATCTACATCATGTGAATAAAGGAGTTGAGGTCGAACACAGTGAGACATCGTTTGATTACCGGTCATTGAGGCATACCATTAACAAATACGAGACAACCTACCAATAATGAAAGTAGGTATCAAGGCACCAAGCACATTCCTACAAGGGTGAATAAAGGATTCGATGTCGAACACCTGAGGAATCCATTGATCATGAGACATTGATGTATTCCCATCTGTCAATGGTGAGAGAGCCTACTACTAATGACTGCAAGTCTCAAGGTACTCATAAAACTCTAGGTCTCAAGTCCATAATAAATGAGTTGAAGTCAATGGAAAGAGACCCACTAAAAGGAGAGCATTAAAGAATCTCTCATCAGTCAGCACGAGGAATAAAGTAGGAGCTTCATAATTTGGTGGAGATCGGACGAAAAACATGTTCACGAACCAACGAACTTGTGCATCTTTCGTGTGTGCCAAATGCAAGCGGTACACAAAAAAGACCCTCTAAATACCAGCCAATTATGAAAACTGCCGACAAAGGCAAGGAAACCACCAATAAGGCTAATGGCATCCAAGACACTGAATGAATCCCAAAGTGTGAATAGATGTCTTGCTGTTGAACACAAGGGAAATCACCTAGTCACCGAGCAATGACGAAATTTCGACTGTTGGGTTCAAGGTGACCTACCAATGATGAAAGTAGGGCCAGGGTGCATGATAAGACCATAGTATCATGTGATTCTGAGACAAATTGAGGGTATGGCCGACATGCAAATTCAAGAGTTCTGAGGAATGGCTGACACAGGTTGATAGACTTCCTTTGAACAAGAGCATGAGACATGTGGTAGACTCCGACAACATAGACTCAATGATGTAACTATTTGATGCAGGAGGCATCAATAATGTTCTCTATAGAGACTGGAAGAGTAATTAGTCGGTAGAGAAAAACTCTGTAACGAGATCAACTTCCAAAGGCCATGCTAAACCCAAAATTATGATGACACAAGGACTCAATAATTTTGTGCTCTGTTCAAAGGCGACACGACTGCTGCCAATTATAATATAGTACTACCTTCCCGCCCGTCTTTTTTTGTTTTCTCATAACAAATGAATGCTATGATACAGAGGAGGAAACGAGTGTCACAAGTAAGCAAAACTAGTTCCAGCAGTGGAACATACCTATGCTCAATGCAAGGAAATGTATGCGGGAGATGGACACTCGGGGTGATGTTCCCTCCAGGGTATAGGGTGTCAAATTGAGAAGGATATAAAGAAGGCTCTGCTTGGTTGAGGATGCAAAAACTGTTTAGGCAATGGTTTATAATGTAAAGCAAGAATCGACTAAAGGCTCAATACTGCAAGCGAGGGCATGAGATGCAACCACAACTTAACGCCAAAAAATGCCCTTTTTTATGTCTTTTAGTTTTCTTGGTGTGAGAAAGGGATAAACTTGTGCCAAATAGACGTATTTTCAAATCCAATTTACGAGTGTGAAAAAGACAAGTTCACTCGGCGATCTTTTCTATTTTTGGTAACGAGTCAGAAAAGAACTTAACTAAGACTCATGACCTTTCAAATCCAATTTAACGAGTGTGAAAGGGACGAATCACTCGACAATATTTCGATTTTTAGATGAGTCAAAAAAGAGCTTAACTAAGACTCGTTAGGGAGATTCTAGGTGGCAAGTCACGGGGGAAGGCCAAGGCTCCCATGCAGACCTTCTGTGGAATGTCATTATCTTACAAAGAACCGACAGAATCTTGGGAAGACCCAAAGTTCTCCCAGTCGAGGAGTACAAAGTGCTAACAGAGGTTATTGTCTCCGTTTTATATCAGATAATGTCTCTTCCTGGAAAAGACATAGGCAGAGGCATTGGATACCCCACAAGACCATCCCAATCAAAGGGAACCTCGTCAAGACTTGGAGGGACTCTCTCTTGTTCAGAATGTGAAGTAATAGAAATGCTAAGGACATGGCATAGAAGGTATACTAAGGACATGGCATGTCTTTTAGTCTACTTGGTGTGAAAAAGGGATAAACTTGTGCCAAATAGACGTATTTTCAAATCCAATTTACGAGTGTGAAAAAGACAAGTTCACTCGACGATCTTTTCTATTTTTGGTAACGAGTCAGAAAATAACTTAACTAAGACTCATGACCTTTCAAATCCAATTTAACGAGTGTGAAAGGGACAAATCACTCGACAATCTTTTCGATTTTTAGATGAGTCGGAAAAGAGCTTAACTAAGACTCGTTAGGGAGATTCTAGGTGGAAAGTCACGGGGGAGGCCAAGGCTCCCATGCGGACCTTCTATGGAATGTCATTATCTTACAAAGAACCGACAGAATCTTGGGAAGACCCAAAGTTCTCCCAGTCGAGGAGGACAAAGTGCTAACAGAGGTTATCGTCTCCGTTTTATATCAGATAATGTCTCTTCCTGGAAAAGACATAGGCAGACGCATTGGATACCCCACAAGACCATCCCAATCAAAGGGAACCTTGTCAAGACTTGGAGGGAGATAACTTGGGAAGAGTAAAACTCTCTCTTGTTCAGAAGGTGAAGTAATAGAAATGCTAAGGACATGGCATAGAAGGTATAGAACCAGAACCAGAAGAGCGGGATCGACCAAAAATTGCATTGGCACAACCGCTTCCTTAGACTTGTCACTCTCTGAGAGAAGAGTGGGGTCGATCAAATATTGCATAGATACAACCACTTCCTCAACCATTGGTTGAATAGGATGCGAGACAACAAGGTCAAGAGGTGCATCACCACAAAAAACAAGAGTGTTGTTGGTCGAATATTGCATCGACCCGACCATTGGTTAAACAATATGCGAGACCACAAGGTCAAGAGACACATCACCCATGAACATAGGAGAGGTGTCGATCGAAGATTGCATCGACATGACCACAGGTTGAACAAGATGTGAGACAACAAGGTCAAAGGACGCATCAACCCATAAAGGGAAAGGGGTGTCAGCCGAAGATTGCATCAGTATGACTGTTGTATCAACTAAAGAAGGAACAGAGTGTTGTGAAACCATAGATGCCTCAGAACCTGAAGGGCCCTTAGGTGAACCCCATGTTTCTAGTATCCCAACAGTAATAGGACACAAACGAGTAAGGTGACTTCCTTCACAAATCCTGCAAAGGAATATAGGCTTACGTCTGAGACGTCTAGGCTTCTCAATCATATGAATGCCCCTAGCATGACTTGCAGTGGCTGGTGACATGCTCCCAGCAAGACTTGCAGAGGCTAGTAGCAAATTTCCAACATGACTAGCAGAGGTTGGTGATGGATCCCCAACATGACTAGTAGAGGTTGGTGATGGATGTGCAGCGTGACTAGCAGTGACCAGACATGTACCCCAAACATGACTTGCAACGGCTGGTTGCAGGTCTTCAACATGACTCGCAGAGGTTGTCGACCAATCTCCAACATGACTAGCAGAGGTTGGTGATATAAGGCCAGTATGACACGTAATGACTTGACTTGTGGCGGTGGTGAATTGCGACATTTGAGACCAAGGTCCAAGGAAAGATTGGTTTTGAGGAAATGCAAGCTAGGAAGGATCCTGGTTTACACCCTATCCCTGTCCGACACGATAATATCCTCCTCCATACTGATACATAAAGGGTTGTAAGGGCACTGACACTGAGGAAGCTGCTTGCGAAGAGAAAGCGATGTGACAAGGGTTACTCATGTGAGGATATATGTTTCCCCCAGATGAAGGAACTTCATGAAGGGGGTGGTCCATACTACAAAAATAACTCCCCCTTGATGAAACGCCAGAGGGCATACGGAGGTCTGCCATGCGAAAAGTGTTCGTAGGAACCAACATAGCGGAAGAAGGATAAGTGGACGGAGTGTAACAAGTAGAATGATTTCTTAATTGGGCACTTACTTCTCACATAGTGGATTTGTAGGAAGGAAGATTCCAACCTCATACCGTGAGAAGTTTTTGAAGGATATTACTCCCACCAGACGGAGAGGGATAAGAAGTAGGCATCATGCCCTAGACCCAAAAGTTGTATTCGCATAAGGAGGTGAGACATAGGATGGAAAGTGTGAAGACATATCAAACATACCATGAGAAAAATGATTACAGACTCAAGGCATTGACTGAGTACCATAATTCTGCATACCATTATAAAAAGCGAATGGATTTTCCCCGATGAACGTCACGGGGGGGTAGTAGTAAACGAGGGAGAAAAAGGAACTCCACTATCCATGATAAAGAGAACTCAGTATAAACTCTTAAGGTGAACTAATAATCAAAGAGAATACCAAAAATTCAAACGACCAATATGCATGCAAATGGGCTAAAGTGGATGAGTGACCTCCCTTGCTAAAGAAGGTATGTCTTGTCCAAGAGGGACCTGAGACTCCCTGCTAAAGTTTGGAGGTAACATAATCAGTTATAGGGGCCCTTGTGGGCTTAGCAACCAGTCAGTCAGATCCCCCCAGAGAGGTAATCCTCCATAAAGGCTGTGTGTTGTCCGACCCCTATCTGACCTAGGGTACAAGAAGAATAACCCCTGCAAGTAACCTATGAGATACCTAAGTCAAGAAACTAATAAACCACTGTATAACCGATGCACAGGAGAGCATTTGTAAGTCTGGATCACCGTATGGGCAGGGCAACAAAGCCCAAAACCTTGAAAGTACCGCCTCTCACGGAGGTATGGGAATTAGGAAGATCCCCAAATACGAATAAATCCACAGAAATATCTCTGATGCTAGGTGAGTATCCAGGGATTATCTCTTCAACTAACTTCGCGCGACCTCGTGATTAACTCTAGTGTGAGCGAAGCCTCCTGATATTACCAATTATATAATGGAATTCTCAACTCCCTGTCTCAGACACATATGTTGATTTAATTACCTTGTAGAAGTTTACTCACAAAATCATATTCCAAGGCACTAAATCCTAGACTAGTTTGTGCACCCTAAAAAATAAAATCGTGACAAATCAATTTTAATTTAAACAGTAAATTTTTTTGGCCGTGATTACTCAAAAAGTTATGGAAGTGAAACTCATGATATTATGACTCTGTAAGAAAATAAATATGAATATAATGCAAAGTCTATCTTTAACGTTTTCAATGAATGATATGCGTATAAAAACAGTGCAATTTTCAATTTCAACTCTGCAATTCAGAAGTAAAATGCAATCTTTTACTAAATGCACTAAGCTAACGATAAAGATTCAAAAGACAAAAATTCCAAGCAATGTAAAATGCCTATTTTTTTTTGTATTTTCAATATACTAAAAAAGAAAATGCATGGACTGATAAGAAACCTGATATATACAATTCTATTGTGTATAAAAGCAATAAATCAAGTATAATACCAAGCAGCCAAGCAAACAACCTAGAGCACAAGGACAAATCAAAAAATGAAAAACAAAGAGAAAGACTACGCCCAAAAATTCAACTCCAAACAGGTTTCCTGTTGACCCAGAGAATCTCAACAGGCACTATAGAGACCTAAGAAGGCTCAACAATCATCAAATCCCACCCAACAATCACTAAACCAAGCAAACAAGCAAGGGAAATTGGTATACGAGATTGTTCAGTAGAAAAGTGTGTATATACATAGCTTGAAATGAGACAGCACGCATGTATACGCGATTGTCAAGGCAAAAGGCACATACAGGATTTAAAACAAGGCCAGGCAAGGGTAAAAGGCTGAAAACTCAATCCCAGAGTGAACAAAATCAGAACAATCAAAATGTACAGTGGATTTCTGCAGAAGCCAGAAAGGATGGGATGAACATCAACATAGTCACGCGCGAAGGAGCTAAGACAAGAGATGACACAGTAAGACATGATCTATCGCAACACCAATGGGTGAAGAAGAATATTGAACCACATAAATAGTTTGACGTGAGGAAATAAAAGGTAATATTCAAGGAGGCAAGACAAGAATTCCTCAAGTAAGATATTGCATCTACATCAACCGCACAACACACTTAGAACGTATTGATGTACGGAATTCCCTCCTCAATGGACCACACCAATGAAAGACAAGTTGTAGAGAAAGTAAGTACTATAAATACTTTTCTGCAATCCTGTGTTAAGCTACCAATTGCACGATACCAAGTTGGATAATAATCATATATTTGCACGATACCAATTGGACGGGAAATGAGTATTTCTATTAATAAATGATCAACAGAAGCGAAAACATTACAGACTTTCATGTCAGTGTTAAGAACCAAATATCAATATAGCATAGAAAAACCTCAGAAAAAGTACTCAACGTCTTGAAAAAGAGATAATTTCAGATAATAAGCCTTTTCGAGGGGGAAACCTCCTTTTACCCCACTTAAATGTTAAATTACAAGATGATTCAAAATGAAAATGTCTCCTTGGTATATATAGGAGACTAGGAGGTATAATTACAACTAATGGCCTAAAGCCGACATAAATAAAATAACATTACTAATATAA
>ML811015.1:24439-42368 GCA_009831015.1 Picea engelmannii
AAATGAAAATGTCTCCTTGGTATATATAGGAGACTAGGAGGTATAATTACAACTAATGGCCTAAAGCCGACATAAATAAAATAAAATTACTAATACAATATGCCCCAATTAAGGGGTAATGAGCCAATATTAGGGCTTAACAGTCGGCATGGTTCAAAACCAAGAAACCAAGTTCCTTCCAATTGGGTCTCCACCACTTCAATCCTCCACCAAAGGCAAGCTCATAGAAAGGAGACAATGAGGTTCTCTCAATAATAGGGAAAGATATTGGGGGTTGAACACTGTGTTCAGACTTGAGAGACAAAGGGATGCAGACTCAATATGAAGTAATTTCTCCAAAGCAACTTTGCTCTCAAAGTTGAATGCTTTCTCCTCTTTTCCATAGCTCGGAATTGTGCTTTTATAGCCTTCAAAATGCAATTGAAGGGCTGAGTCAGAACGTTTCCAGTATATTGAAGGCCAAGGATCAGAGATCTCCTATTGTGATAAGGAAACCCAACTTCATTTTTGTATTTTCTGGCACAAATCCCGATGTACGCGGGCTGTAGTGGAGCAACCTTCGTATACGCATGTTGTATAGTAGATAGGGCGCGTATATGTGGAAAAATATGTATTTTTAGCTTTGGATTCATCAAAAAAGGGATGACAAGTCTGCATAGGGAAATGGAGAAAGGCCCTTTGTGCAAGATAGCAATGGTGAGGCAAATCTTGCTATAACAGAGGTAGAGGGGAAGTTATAACAGAAGACAGTAAATCACCTCCATTCAAGAAGGAGGACAAGCAGGGAAGTCAGATTGAATGATAACATTGGAGATTTCAATATGGGAGAAATTATATTGGACTTAGGATCTGAGGTCAATGTATTACCTAAGAAGACATGGCAATGTATGGGAGAGCCAACATTAGGCTACTCACATGTCCAACTGAAGATAGAAAACCAACACATAGTTATGCCAATTGGAAGGCTAAAAGGTGTGACAATAGATCTGGATGGAGTGCACACGAAGGAAAACTTTGAAGTGATAGAAATAGTGGATGGCACAACACCCTATCCAACATTGCTTGACCTAGATTGGGAATTTGATAACTAGGCCATAATCAACTTGAAGACAAGGAAGGTGACATTTGAATCATGAGAGTATAGAGTCACTGCACCACTAGATCCATCCGAAGGAGAAAGGTTTGTAGAGCCCACTTTCTTAGATCTAGAGGAAATCAACCAGTCATACAGAACCATCGCGCGTGAAGAAGATTATGTTAATCCAACTGCAGATGGGGTACTCATCTGGAGGAGCATCACATCATGTGCTTCTGACTTAGATATAGGCTTGGAGAATTGGCAACAGAGATTACATGAAGTCTCCACAAGAAGGTGCGCAAGAATAGATCACGCAGTAAGATGGGTGGTGATCCAGGTGGATATCGGTGGCCACCCACCTTTTTCGACTGGCTCAAAACAGTTTTCTGGCAAATTTGACAATTTACTATTTTTAGCAGTTTTTAACTTCCGGGGCCATTTTGAGGGCCCAAATGAAGGTTTTTCGAGATCGAGGTTCTTAATGATAGCCAAAGGCATGATTGAGCCACCAAAATAAATCTCCTCGATGATACCTTTCCAACGAGTTATCATACACCTAAAATGGAGATCGTATGCAAAAGTTACGACCCCGGGAAGTTGATGTACTAACTTACCCAAACGGGGACCACCTGACTTTTGGCGCTTCATCTCCTAGGGTTAGGTTTTTGGATATCTAGGACTTTTGGCATTCCTGTTTATTGTAAAAAGGCCTTTAGAGCCTCATTGTAATCATCTTCTTGCGAATGTGAGTAGCCGTCACATCTCTTCTCAGAGATAAGCTGCCACCATTCTAGCGAGTCTTTCACTCTGTATTTTTACAGTCTCTGTATGTTTATTTCATTAATAGAAATCATGTATTAATGTATCTCTGTGTTAATGGTTTCATCTCTGATATATTTCTGTTATATTATTGGATATATGCAATATCTCTGTGCATTTCTTTATTATATCTTCGCTCTCATTTTGTGCCGAAAATAATCCGGATCAGTGGTATCAGAGCAGGCTGTTCTTGGTCGTTTTTTTCAGTGCATGTCCTCGACAAGGTCTGAGTATAGCAAGTTGGGTCTCGTGCTTGTCTCTCTTGAGGAAAATCGCTCTCACACACCCAAGAAACCCTCAATGGCAGAAGAAAGTAAAAATGATGGAGTAGACGATCCTATCAGTTTGTTGCTTGAGCAAGCTCCCACGCGACAGAGGGAGGAAATGATGGAGAATTTTTCCCACATATTTCAACGCCTCTCGATAGCTACAGACGCATCTTCATCAAGTGACCACTTTGGAGGCACCTCACCTTTCAAGGTACAAGTTAATTTTGATATTCCTGTATTTGAAGGACAGATAGATGCAGAAGCCCTATAAAAATGGTTAACTCTACTAGAAGGTTATTTCTCTGTTCACAATTTTTCCGACAAAGAAAAGATCACCTTCACACTCCTTAAATCTCTCCCTCATGTCAAACATTGGTGAGAAACTTACTAGGAGAAAAGTTCCACAGAGGAGTCTGGAATATATGGGGTTGATCCCACTTGGGATTGTTTTGTAGATGTGGTAAATGAATAGTATTACCCTGTTGGCAACTATGAGGACCAGTACATGAGATGGACCACACTGTGGAAAGAGAGGGGAAAAGCAGTTCTAGAGTTCACCAATACCTTCAATATCTTGTGCACCAAGCTGGGTATCAAAGACTCCGAGTGATATTTGGTTATGAAATACCATGGGGCTCTACATAGATACATCCAGACTGAAATGGATTTTCTAGACATCTCATCACTCGGTGTTGCTTATTGATATGTTGTTAAAATTGAGCATAAATTTAAGCACCAGAACAAACGGGAATTCAGGTCTACAAATCCACAAAAACCAAAGTATGACAAAGACATCCCTAACAAACAGTCTCCCGAAAATCAGTCCAAGACACAGGAAAAGAAGGGTCACGGGAAGACAAAGAAGGACACCGAAAAATGGTGTGATTTCCATAAAATCCCCTGGCACAACACCGATGAATGTCACTCAAAACAGTCATTGGTTGCCGAGATCAAAGACAAGGAGCCAAACCCTGATTCAGAATCTGATTCTGAAAATACTGGTAAAGGATAGATCATTGACGTAGACTCCATTGCTATTGTCGCGACCACAACAATTCAACTAGAAGAACCAACAGATCCTGAAGAGGGGGAGCACCTTTTTCATTCATAGATGTGGGTGAAGGGGACCCTGCTGCATTTTATTGTTGATAGTGGAAGCCAGAATAACCTCATATCAGCAGAGGTCATCAAACAGTTGGGATTGTCGACAACACCACACCTATAGCCATACAACATCGGGTGGCTTCGCCAAGGACGAGATCTTCGTGTCAGCCAACAATATCAATTTTCATATGGCATCCAACCCTTGAAGGACGAGGTATTATGTGATGTTGCCCCACTAGATGTCTGTGATGTTCTCTTGGGCCAACCATATATGTGGAAGCGCCACGCTATTTATGAGTCTCGACCCCGTAGTGTCATTTTTTCTCTGGGGGGTCATCTCTACAGAATACCACAGAGAGTTTCGACTACTGTTCCACCTAAAGAGTGCTGCAAGATAGTATCTCATACTACAAAATTCAACTTCTTCACAATCTATTCAAAAGGGGAACAGAAGGACACTGCAACCACTACAGCTTCGCCCCAAGCACCTTCTGTCCAACAGAAGCAGGTCGACAAGGTTGCAGCAAAGCGCAAAGATTCCTTCTGCACACCGTCCTCTCATGTAGCCCAACTTATTGAATAGCCTCAGCCTCAACAGGTTCGTGACAAACTTCCACAAACTGAGCAGCGCGACGTCTCCATCAAGGCAAGCAACTCACCAAGATGCAGATTCAACAAACGCTTTTCCCTCTCCCCCGGGAACTCAACGCAATGGAGACCATTGATTCCTAAGGAGGGAGGATTGATCTAGGTGGATATCAGTGGCCACCCACCTTTTTCGACTGGCTCAAAACAGTTTTCTAGCAAATTTGGCAATTTACTATTTTTAGCAGTTTTTAACTTCCGGGGCCATTTTGAGGGCCCAAATGAAGGTTTTTCAAGATCGAGATTCTCAATGATTGTTAAAGGCATGATTGAACCCCCAAAATGAATCGTCTCGATGATACCTTTCTAACGAGCTATCATACACGTAAAACGAAGATCGTATGCAAAAGTTACGACCCCGGGAAGTTGATGTACTAACTTACCCAAACAGGGCCCACGTGACTTTTGGCGCTTCATCTCCTAGGGTTAGGTTTTTGAATGTCTTGGAATTTTTGCATTCCTGTTTATTGTAAACAGGCCTTCAGAGCCTCATTGCAATCATCTTCTTGCAAATGCGAGTAGCCGTCACATCTCTTCTCAGAGATAAGTTGCCACCATTCTAGCGAGTTTTTCACTTTGTATTTTTACAGTCTTTGTACATTTCTTTCATTAATAGAAATCATGTATTACTGTATATCTATGTTTATGGTTGCATCTCTGATATATTTCTGTTATATTATTGGATATACGCGATATCTCTATGCATTTATTTATTATATCTCCGCTCTCATTTCGTGCCGAAAATAATCTGGATCAGGTGGGTACCGAGATAAGAGAGCCTCCCAGTTTACATGGTATATATGACTTAGAAGAATTCCTAACAAGATATGAAGATGAAGTTTTATAGGATCAGAGGCTCTTAGCCCTGGATATTGTAGTCAAGGCAACACCTAGAAGATGGTGGGGTGTGCACAAATAAATGGTTAGGGACTGGTACTAATGTAAGCAATTGTTGTGCATTAGATTCGACGTAGAGCAGAGGAGCAATAAGATGCAGAGATATGATGGACAAGGGACACCAACAAAACATTTGGATAGATGCATAACACTATGGAGGATGACACCACCAAAGGAATGGCCTCATCACTTCATCCATACATTAGAAGGAATTCCAGAAAACTGGCATGTAGACCAGGAACTGCGCAGAGGCACTGCAGAATGGACAACCTTACAACATAATTTTATAGTAACTTTCTCATTCAAACATGAGAACCCCAACATTGATTCAACACTCAAAAAAATCAGAGGGCGATCTTTATTGCTGAACCAGAGGTTGAAATCATGGCAGAGTATCAACAACAACACATATAGATAGTCAAGGAACTACTGCCATGCTATCCCGTGGAAGAAGAAGCACCAGATGAAGATGGCCCGTGCAATATTCAGATTACTGAAATTGAGGGAGAACGAGAGGTGGTAGGTCCATATTTGGAATCAAAATTATTTGCTGCACCTATCAAAGTAAATAAAGTTAATATTTGGACAATAGATAAACCTAAAATGGCAAGTATTGGAGACTATTGGGATGAACAAACAGTGGAAAGAATAACAGAGTTGCCACGTGAATACGGTGACATGTTCCCAACAACATTTACAAAGATGAAAGACATAGCAAGAGAGCTAGGAGAGATTAAGATACCTCTCAAACCCGAGGCTAGACCTATTATATAGAGACCTTATAGAATGAATCCAATATATAAGCACAAAGTGAAAGCATAAATTGATAGAATGTTAGAAGATGGAATTATAGAACGAATAGAAGAATTTGAATGGATAAGCCCTATGGTAGTGCAAGAAAAGAAACAAGGGGGGATAAGGATTTTTGTCGACATGAGGAAACTAAATGATGCTTGCCTACATGACCCTTTTCCCACCCCTTTCACAGATGAGGTTTTAGAGAATGTGGGAGGCCAGGAGGCATACTCATTTACATATGGATTCTCAGGTCACCATCAGATCAAGATAGCTCCAAAAGATAGGTACAAGGCTACTTTTTCCATAGAATGATGATCCTACCAGTACACAGTCATGCCTTTTGGGTTGAACAATGCACCAACTATGTTTTCAAGGGTAGCAATAGCTGCTTTTAAGGAGTTCATACATCATTTTTTAGAAGTATATCTAGATGATTGGATTGTATGGAGTCTATTAAAATATCATGTGGAAGTGTTAAGGCTGATGTTGGAAATATGCAGGCAGTGTCAGATATCATTGAATATCAAGAAGTGCATATTTGGGACACCTTTTGGAATACTGTTGGGACACATAGTGTGCAAACAAGGTTTGCTAGTAGATCCTGCCAAGATTGTAGTGATTGTCAATTTACCACCACCAAAATCAGTGCACCAGTTGAGAGCAACATTGGGACATACAAGCTACTACAGAAAATTTATAAAAGGGTATGTGCAAATCATTGTGCCAATGGAGAATCTGTTAAAGAAGGATACTAAATTCCAGTGGAATGAGGATTTTCAACAAGGTTTGGACACCCTAAGAGAAAATATGGTAACAAATCCTATTTTAGTATTCCCAGATTGGGAAAAGAGATTCCATGTGCATGTAGATGCATCAACTATAACACTTGGAGCAATTCTGGTGCAACCAAGAGCATGGGATTTGGATCATCCTATAGAATTTGCAAGCAGAAAAATGCCTGAATCAGAGCAGAACTACAACACTACAGAAAGAGAAGGCCTATCTATGGTCTATGCACTTTAGAAGTTTAGACATTACTTATTGGGAAAACACTTTAAGATGTTCAGAGATCATTTAGCTCTCAAATACCTAGTCAACAAGCCAGTCTTAGGGGGGAGGATCTATAGATGGCTATTGTTATTTCAGGAATTTGATTTTGAAGTGATAGTCAAACCAGGGAAGCTGAATGCAAGACTTGATCACCTGTCAAGGGTAATGAGTGGAGAAGAACCTACCAACTTTGAAGACAACTTCCCCGATGCGCAATTATTTTCACTCCAAATAGTCGATGAATATTTTGCTGATATTATTGAATACTTGAGTACAGGGATTGCGCCAAAAGAGTTTAACAATGCGCAGAGGAAGAATATAGTAGTCAGAGTTGCAAACTATCAATTGATTATAGGACACTTGTACAAAATGGGCACATACAACATTTTGAGAACATGCGTACTAGAACATGAAAGTCCTAGGATTTTGACAGAAGCTCACAAGGGAATAGATGGAGGACATTATGCAGGAAAAGCCACCACTAAAAAGGTATTGTGCATAGGACTATGGTAGCGACCAATCCACAGAGATGCTATGGAATATTTCCAAATATGTGATGTTTGTCAGAGGGTTGGTAAACCTAATAGAAAGGATGAGATGCCCCTAAGACCACAAGTAACTTTGTAGGTGTTTGAAAAATGGGAAATAGACTTTGTGGGACCAATTAATCCACTAGTAAAAAGATTAGGAGAAAGATATATCATTACTGAAATAGGATAATTAACAAGATGGGCAGAAGCAACACCAACAAAAGGCTGTAATGCAGAGCCAAAAACACATTTCTTGTTTGAGCAAGTGATCACTAGATTTGGCTGTCCAAGGATTTTGATGAGTGACCCAAACACTCAATTTATCAACAACACTATCAATTCTATGACTGAGGAGTTTGAATTCTATCATCAGAAGAGTATATCATACCATCCTCAAGCAAATGGAACAGTATAATCCTTCAATAAGATCTTGGAGAATTCTCTAACAAAGATATACAATGTTAAGAGGGATGATTGGGACTTGAAAATACCAACAATACTATGGGCATACAAGACTACATGTAAGAAGCTGATAGGACAAACACCATTCAGGTTAGTGTATGAGAAAGAAGCAGTGGTACCACTAGAATTCCTGGTACCCAGTCTGTGCGTAGCAGCAATCACCAACATGACAGAAAGAGACGCAATGAAGGAGATGCTGAATCAACTGATGGATATGGAGAAGGACAGGATTCTAGCATGATTTCATCAGGAAGTATAGAAAGCAAGAGAAAAAGCTTGGCATGACAGACATATCAAGAGGAAGAGTTTCAAGGAGGGAGATCTAGTCTTTCTTTATGACAATAAATTTCTTCACCATCTAGGTAAATTCAGAATGCATTTGTTGGGGCCATATGAAGTGAAGATTGTCATAGATGGGGGAGTTGTACAACTGAAAGATTTGGGAGGCACAAAAATGAGGGGAATAATCAATGGAAGTCGACTGAAACTGTATGGGGACAATCGACCTCCTAGCACTTAAAACTTATAGCGCAGTAAGAAAACATGTACATAGTGTATTCTAGTAGAAGTTAAGATAGAGAAAATGAGAAAAACAAACAAAATGGAGAAAAAGAAGGAAAAAATAAATACAAAAATAGAAAAGATAGAAAATACAAAAAATACTGGAAAATAAAAAGCGCAACAAAAAATGGTCTCAACATGACACAAGGGAAAATGTATGCGCACAACATACGGGCGACACACTACGCACTAAGGAAAATTTACAACAAAAATATGCGCCACACTCAAAGTGCTCAACGTGTTGGAAAAGGGAGTAACAATAAAAAAAAGAGAAAAAGTGAAAAATGACGGTTACGGAAAAAAGGTGCCAACCGGTGGCATTTATGAAATTGAATAGAACGTACTCATAAAGCATTATTTCATTAGTTGCAGTCAGGGAAGCTTCTCTGAGAAGTTTCACGACATTTTCTATATAAAGGGGAAACACGGGGAACATAATACTTATTGTGAAATTGTGAACTTGCAGTGATAGAGAGAACACATAGGAGAAGTGAATTGACGAAGAACACAATGCGAGCCAGTTGGAACCCATTCACGAAAAACTAACCAGTACCCACAATGGCACCACTGAAGATGGGTGCAACGAGCCAAGCAAGGAGGAAAACCAGAAGTAGCGTTAGGGTACCACATGAAACTAAAAAGGACAAACAAGAAACCGCCCATACCAAGGAATTCATCGATGTGGATGTGATTCCTTCACCACATGAAGAACCCACAAGCCCTACATCAGTGGTGGAAGAAACACAACCTCCAACAACAGTGGCCATGGAAATCGACCCGCACAATGGTGCGCAGGGTCACACTACAAACAACGTAGGCATTGTAAAATAACATGCAAGGGACGAAGAAGCCCAACGAACAAATGGAGAAGTGAGCGTGCACACAAAGGATGAAATGCAAAGACCACCCACAGCAGGGTCTACGCAGCAGTAGGAGGGTCTAGTGGAAGACATTATCGACCAACCAAAATTTGACATGGAAAAGAGAAATATGGAGGCTAGGACCTCAAGTTAGCCTCCAAGAAGAAAGGGAAAGCATCCCATGGCGTGGTCCCCACACAGACAACCCGATGCAACCATCATACTACTGCGCATTGCATAGGGAGTGTAAACCATGCCAACACTTCTAGGATGCGTGGAGAAGTTGAGATATTCGGTCCGTGACGTGGCCGATGATGGAAAATTGCCCGAGTTTGCGCAACAGGTATACCTGGACATCATAGGGACATGCCCCTTTGGAGACCAATTCCTACAATCGAAACCATGAGCAACCAACCTAGTCAACACAAGGATTCTTTTTCTGCTTGAAATTCCCCATTTTAAAAGGGGGGAAGAAGTAAACAACTGCGTCAAGCAGTTGATGACGACCCTCAATGGAGGATTCTTATGGTTGGAACAAACTGTCTCAATAGATGTGGAGCTTATTGCACACATCATAGGTCTACCATCAATGGGTGAGAACCCCACACATTAGTTAGATGACAAAACAAAGGATAAATCCTTGGCCGAGGAGATGAAGAAAACATACACCACAATGGGGGGATCGTGCAAGATCATAATGAAGAGGATCAATGACACAACAAAGAGAATGGCCACCAAGCTCATGGCCTGCAAAATTATTAATGGCACAAGGAGGAAGTCCCTGCCAGGGTCGTCGCAGCTGTAGCATAGTGCGCTAATGACACTGCACTCAGCTGGGCGCCGTATCTATTAAAATTGTTCCTCGAAGAGTGAAAAGAGGCACAGGACTTGGGAACAAAGTTCCACTATTTGTGGTTACTCATTTAGATCGCACTGACGGTGTGGAAGGAGCCCCTGTACTCTCATTTTTGTGACTAGATAGGTCGTTGTCGTGCAACACGGTACACATGAATGGGGAGAAATTCGGACCCCAAGCATAAAACTAATAACACAAGCACCTTTTCTAGGTACTTCACCAATATCCAAGAGAGAGTTTTGAACACTTGGAGGATTACTCTAGATGTGGTCGCACAATACAGGGACATAGCCAACTTCAGAGCGACAAGGCATAATATGTGGATCCAAGCGTCCAGGGATCTAGAGAAGGAATGGTTATAACTAAGATACCGCGTCATTGAAGAAAACATAGAAATGACAATGAGGGATTGGTATGATGACTAGCGGATTCCAGTTCTGACTCAAGAAGTTCCTAAAGGTACAAAGGTAGACACTGTTGCGCCCAAAAAGTCGATGAAGTTGGGGAAACCAAGTCAGAATCCAACACAACAAAAGAAGAGGAGTGCATCGAAGAAGAATACATAGGCAACACAAAAGGACACTGCCCCAGGACAGAAATAACAAGGAGTGGGGGCCACTACGACGTAAGAAAACCCATTGGCATCCACTGCACAGGAGACAAGGCCCCCTAAGAGGCCAATAATACATATAGGAGGGTCGTGCAAGAAGGCGAAATCACACAAACAACTGCCATAATACACGATCACCGAGGATGACGTAGACCTCATTCCAGAAAGGGTGCAGGACCGTGCAATGAAATATTTTGAAGAAGATCAACACTACACAGGAAAAATACAAGATGACCTGGTAGGAATAAAGCAGGTCCTCGAGCAGATCATGTCAACACAGAGGCATGAAAGGGGAACTGAATCCTTCCCCGAAGAAACAACAAAAATGACAAGGACAATGTCGTGAAAGGAGGACACAGTTTAGACTATTGCCCAGGTGAGTCTGACTTTCAGGATAACAACTAATATGCTGCAAATGGTTAAAAATACAACACAAATGCCATTGAAGGATCTGGCACAGGTAGAGATGATATTAGCAAGAATAACTACCAACGCACTGTATAGGCTCCAAGTCAGTATTGCACAGGAGGTACAATCACGCACCAGAACAGATGCAATAGAACTGGAGGAGACAAGAGATGGAAAGGAAGCCTTGGAATTGGTGATCGACCAGGTCAAGTTTGAAACCAAGGAAGAAAAGGAGCATGTAGATATAATCCAATAGGGTGTGACAACAGTGTACCATCAGATCCTTGAAATTGAGCAGTTAGAAAACACAAGCGCAAAGGAGAAACTCAAGCTTATTGCCAAAACCATCGAACACTATAGGAAAGAGATTGAGGAATTAAAAGAAAAACTGACTCCTACAACACCTCCCGAGGTGACAGAGCAGAGGAAACAAGAAGCTGCACTCCAAATGGCAGCAATGGAGGAATAATTCAGCGCAACAATAAGATTTTTTGACAGAGCGACGTATCTCCGGACAACGTTGGATGAGGATGAGAAGGTCCAACAGTTGGACCAAGAGGAAGGGAGGCTAAGTGTAAGAATGCAAGAGCTCAAGAACCGACAAAAAAAGATGGGCATCACAAAGCACCTGAAAGGTAATCAAGACTTAAAGAAGCTGAAGGCAGATTTGAATTTCGCTCAGAGGTAGAAATAAGAGAGATAGGCAGAAGTAGAACCACTCTAGGAGCAAGTAGCACAACTGATCGAGCGATTAGAGGAGGAAAAGAGGAACATGGAATAGGCAAAAACATAGGGTGCAACACTGATCTGGGAGGAGATCACAATGCAATCAGTAGAGGCACTGACAAGAAGAGCCACACAGGTCCAGGCAAGAGGAAGAGAACTTGCAAACAAGTTCCACAGCCAAGCAGAGCTTGTTCAGGGAGCGCACAATGCCTAGGTGGCTCGGGACGAGCTACACGTCAGTGTTGGGGGCATGTTGATCAGATTCCTATTTTGAGGAAATACTATTTTTGGAGGATAAAACCCAGAAATGGGAAAAATACGACGAGAAGGAAAATAACCACGTGTGAGGAAAGCATGCAAGACGTGCATGCAGGAAAACCTAACTACATTAGGGTTAGGTTTTTTGATAGAAATTGTAATGGCTAAGAAGGTGACGATTACTATAAATATGTACCTAGGAAGCCTAGATGAGGGGGCTACCATTTAGAGAGTTGAAAAAAATGTTCTACATAGTTGATCCAGGTGGATATCGGTGGCCACCCACCTTTTCCAACTCGCTCAAAACATTTTTCTAGCAATTTTTACAATTTACTATTTTCAATAGTTTTTATCTTCTTGGGCCATTTTGAGGGCCTAAATGAAGGTTTTTTGGGATTGAGCTTCTCAATTATAGATAAAGGCTTTGATTGATCCTCCTAAATGAATCTCCTCGATGGTACCTTTCCAACGGGCTATCGTGCGCCTAAAACATGACTTTTGGCGCTTCATCTCCTAGGGTTAGGTTTTTGGATGTCTAGGGTTTTTGACATTCCTATTTATTGTAAAAATGCCTTCAGAGCCTCATTGTAATCATCTTCTTGCGAATGAGAGAAACCGTCACATCTCTTCTCAGAGATAAGCTGACACCATTCCATCAAGCTTGTTTTCCGCTGCATTTTACAGTTTCAGCTTATTTCCTTATTGAATAGAAAACCAATTTTACTGTATCTTTATTATTCTCTGTTAAGCATATTTTAATAATTTGTATTCATTTCGTTCTGCTCATAAAATCAGGATCAATGGTATCAGAGAAGTCTGCTCCTTGTCGTCTTAATGCATGTCCCCAACGTGGTCAGGGTACAAAGAATTTGGTCTCAATCTTGTTTCTCTTGAGGACAAAACCGCTCGCACGCCCAAGCGACCTCTCATGGCAAGAGAAAAAAAAGATGATGGGGCATGAGATCCTTTCAAAATGTTGCTTGAGGAAGCCCTCATGCAACAGAGGAATGAGATGATGGATAGTTTCGCACAAATCCTTCGACGACTACCAACATGTGACACGTCTTCCTCGAGCGGAGGAACCACACCCTTCAAGGTACAAATACACTTAGATATTCTTATATTTGAAGGTTAGACATATTGTTCCTAATTTTATACTTTAAGGCTCTAAAGTATACCGTCAAGGAATTTGAAAAGATAGAGAGAGTTACGGGGTAAAATATAAATTTGTGAAGGGTAAATCAGAGTTGATTCCTCAACTGTCTCTGTCTAGCTTCCCATTGTTCTTGGATGCTGATATCTCTCTCGATAACTGCCCACGAATGTTCTAACTCGACCTGAGTATTTGCTGTTTGTAGGATGGTATTAAATAAGTTCAAAGCAATGTTAGTTTGATCTATAAGGCCAGGTTCTATGTTAGGCTGTCTAGTATTGGGGATAGTCATGAGGGGTAAAACTTTATTAAATTATAAAATGTTCAAAGATTATGTTACCTCTATTTTGAAAGATACAAAAAAAAGGAGTTCTTGAATTTAAAATAATAACATAACAACAGTAGAGGCCATTTCCTGTACTTGAAATAATTAAGAGTGTTGAGAATGATGGAAGAAGAAGAAACATAACGCTGTTAGAAATATGAGGCTTTAATCATAAAATAATCTCATATCATAACAGAAGAAGGGAAGAAAAAAGAAATTTCTAATAAAGTACAAAACGTAACCATCCAAATGACCTACAGGTCTTGAAACTGTTGATAGCAATCACAGAGGAAAATCTGTAAATGATTAGATAATCAAATAAATTCAAACTACAGTAGAAGTTTGTGCTAAATTGTAACTGGTCATTCATTAGAAAGACATGAAAAGAAAGTTCTTGAAAACAAAGTAAAGGGACACATAACTTCAAGTTGATAGAATTCAAAATCTCTTCTGCATTATCTTATCACTGGAAATGAGAAAAAATTCTAGTACAATCGGCTCCAAAGCAAAAAGCCCTTTCTTCAGTCTTGTGAAATTATATTTATACATGATCACCAAATTCTTTTTCTGTTGGTGATTAACTAACTTCTGAAGGTTAACAATTACATAAATGTGCAATATTGAACTGTTTACATTAATATATTTATCTTCTTTGTAATTTCGGTGATGAAAACTTTCAAAATAATACTTTATTTCTTTGTTGATGAACTTCCTTCTTCCATTTTGAGATAGCTAATACATTTTCCCAGGAACTGCACCAAAACTCTAGGAGCCTTTGGAATATCTTTCGCCTCAAATAGGAATAATTTTCTCTGTAGCTCTGGTAGACGATCTTCAATTATCTTTCCTGTAAACTCAATAGTTTGTAACTTTAAATTCGGATTCACCATTCACCTATTAATTTGTGTGACATCAATTACCTTTATTTGTGATATTTCTATTTGAATTTCGTCCAGATTCTCCTTGAAATTTAATTGATGCTTTCCAATGTTAATTTGTCCTAACAACCCAGGACAATTGTCTCTTCAAATGTTCAATGAAGCTTTATCTAGAAGGTCAAAAATTCCTTGGCAATCATCGTTAACCTCTTTGGTTATTCTCTTGTTTTCGGAAAGGTTTGCCTCCCATACCTTGAGTATTATATCCCCTTTAATCTACTCTGAAACAGATAACTTTTGAGTTTTTCCGACTTCCTCTTTTGCTGAAAAAGCCACTGCCTTTTGAAAAGTGGTCCTGGCTACTTTTGCTTCTTTCTCTTTCAAGACAATACCATCAAAGGATTTGTTTGCCTCTTGAAAGTAATTTTGAATAATTTCTAGCTTGGAGATCACTCCCTGTTGCTCTTTTTCTATTTTTGCATGTATTTCCAACACTTGGGATTGAAAAATTTCCATCTCTACCACTTGATTTTGAATTGAATTCATCTTATTTTGTAATTTTTTATTCATTTCTTCCTGGTGGAGGACCTATCCTTGACTGACCTGTATCTTCATGTTCATTTATTTTAAGCTTGCTTTTAGCATTTGAATCTCCTGTATGTCACTGACTCTGGCTTGTTCTAGCCCTTTGTTTATTTCCCGACTGATATTTATTTTAGTCTCCTTTAATTGTCTTTGTAGCTGGGCTATCATTTGATCTTTCTGTTGTAACCTAGTTCTCAAGTTACCTACAGAGTATAAATTTGCTGTTGCCAAGGCTCCCATTGAGCCTGCTACTTTTGTAGCGAAATCCTCTTCTTCAAGATTTTGTCCATCTACGATGATCTTATGTTTCTTTATCATTGCATCTCCTCTTGGATGCATTTTCTGTTTCAAGACAACCTTCCTCTTTTTACTGAAAAAATAATCGGATGAAGAAATCTCATCTCTAGAAATAGGTTCAAGATCACTAACATATAGAACTTCCATCTCGGGGTTTCTGTAAGTAAACTGCAAAGGGGTCAAAGAAGTAATAGGGCTTCCTAACTCTGTTGATGTTGTTCCTCCTACTCTTTTGGGAATGTCACTTGGGATTTTTGGGAATGTTTCAAAATCCTTTCCTTTCCCTAACTCCGAGTTCTCAGTCTATGGAACTTCTGTTCTTTGTGAAGGCATTTCAGTCTCCTTCAGATTTTCCTTTGTATTTGCTTTATCCTGTAGCTCTGATTCAAAACCTAGGGGAGGCTCTTCCTGCTCCAGAGGGGGAGTCGTGGATTCACCTTGCAATACCTTCGGTAAACAACTTCACCTGTGACTTTGGAAAGTCATAAAACTGGTCTGTAAGTCAGGTGATAATGCCTGTACTCTGTTTAATACCTCCTCGTAGGTTTTGACCTCTTTGAACATATCACCGTAAGCAGACTTTTCATGTTCATAGGCTTTCATACCACAATGTATCATGTGTTTGTTCACTAGTTGATAAGGGTCGTGCTTTTTGTGCTCAATATTTACCAATTTGACCTCTTCAAGTGCTTCTGCTTCCACCTTGGAATGACCCAAGTTTTGTAATGAAAATTTCCCGATATATATAGGGAAGATTGGCCAGGACTTCTTTTGAGCCATCTTTAGCTCTATTCTGATACCGCCTTTCACTATTTGGTGAGCTACTTCCCTACACACTAGTCTGTCCGGGAGGAATTTTGGAAGTGCATGAGGAGGGATTGAGTACCCATAAACCCTGATATAGGAGAAGATTTCTTCAATGAACCATTCAACTATTGCCTTGGGGTTTTTTGAGACTGTCTTAGAAATGCGAGGGGGGTCACAACCATAAAACATTTTATGCATTGGTATTACTACGAAATGACAGATTTTGTAAAATGGATTTTTAGCGTTTTCTTCCCATAGTTTAGAGTGATGCTCATGAATGGGTTCGGGGCAGGTTATGTTCCAACTCCAATTCATCAAGGGGAATGGAGTCATAAAACAAATTGCATCCATGATGTATGCCGACATGTAAAAGGCCACTGGTTGACCTTTGGATCTTGCAGCTTTGTAATCTGAAACCTCTTTGGCTAGGTGATTGGATAAAATCTTTCTCCAGTTAAAACTATATCCTTCTGACGCTTCCTCTAAAAAGGGCACCCATTATGAGGGGAAATGATAGGGACTCTTTTTGCCAAAGAGTCTACACAACATCATGGCTACATAAATCATGTACTCATTCAAAGAAGCTGTGGCATAATTTCCATTGGTATCGGCCCTAAATTTTGATGGACATCTCCACCAGCCTTTGATTAAGTCAGGGTAGGTTTGGTCTGCTTTAGTACATTCCTTTCTCTGAAATTCAACTATAAATTCGACATTGTAAATATATTTAGGATTGGGTGAGAGTTTGTACATTACTTGGATATGTTCTGGTCTGAATGAGCCAATAATGACCGCTTGATCGTTTAAAATGCTTCTCATCGGAATATAAATATTTTCTATAGACCAATTGACCATGTCGTTGTACATTATGAGCCGTGGGCGTGCTGCAATCTTGTGAAGCTCTGATTCTGCTATGTCCCGAAGGTGATTCTCGGAATCATTAGGGGAATTTTTGATTTCGTAGTCCAGAATTTCATAGATTTGTCTCCAGGATTTGATTGAGTCGATAGCATGTGGCGTAGTGTCGGATATGACATCTCCCTCTAGGCGCAAATCTCAGCTGTATATTCACTTTTCTTAGGTGCCTTCTTCGGTGCCATAACTTTCGTGTTAGAACGAAAACCTGTCACAGAAAAGAGGTGTATAAGCTTGGATGAATGCGACTTACTCCTGATAGAAAGAACAAGAATAAGATTCGAAACGCAGACCTTTAACTTTCCTTTAATTCATTTTATGGTGAAAGTACTGACGCAAATGACAAGAAATTAATACCTTTAATGCAGAGAATATTTCTGAGATACACATTTGTGTCACAAAAATCATCAGTTATCCGTTATTAATATGGCCGTATTTCGGCAATTCTAAATTTAAAATTTGAAAGATCTTGTTCAACGGAATCCGAAATATGAAAATACCTAGAGAAGTTTAATTACCATTAATTGTGATTTTAAAACAAAGTTAGTTCAACTTAAACATTGGTTATGAGTTGAGACTTTGCGTTTCGGGGTTTCGAGGATCTTGCTTCCACGAGGTATGTCATCACTAAACCCCGAATCCCGAAATCGCGATGAGATTAATTTAGGCTTTAACCTTGGTATTAGTAATTTAATTAATCAGGATTAATAACTAACTTCCATTTTTTTGGGAAATCGGGGATTGGGGTTTTGCGAATCGATATGCATTGAAAACGCATTGCTCTGAGTAAACCCGAACCCTGAAAGGTTAAAAGGTTGTTAATCAACTCCTTTAAGGTTTAATTAATCACGATTAAAAATACTTTATAGAACGTACGCCGGGACTTTAAAACATTTTAGTTTTCTGCCTTTTATTATTAAAAATAATACATGTCGGGATTTCGGTATCGGGCTTTTGGAACTGATAGCGAGGGTTATACCTTATGAAAAGTTGAATCCCGAAAAAGAAAAGTTTTTTTTTTTTTTTTTTTTTTTTTTT
>ML811015.1:42418-65672 GCA_009831015.1 Picea engelmannii
AAATTAAAAGGTAAGGCGGCCCCATATTAGAGATAAAAAATTTAAACCTGTTTCAACATAGGCTCCAATTGGGGACCTCGTCTCCTTGTGGGATGAGGAGAACTTGTAGACTTAGTGCCTTTATTGGGTAAATGGGGTCAGTTATTCCAGTCTGTGAGACATAGTTGTAAAAACCCAACTAGGAAGATAAAGACTTTGACCTTAACTTCAGAAAAATTTTCAAGATTAAAACATTCGACAATCTCGAGATAGGCTCACATAGATTCCCCTTTCTAAAACCGAGCTCGGATTTGTGCAAGATAATCGAAACAAGATTAGCTTTTCTACTAGTTTTTATTTGATCGTATTCGCATCAAGGTACTCTTATAGTGTAATCTGGAATCCCATAATCTTAAAGTGTAGTCTGGCTGAAAGAAGAAAAATTACCAGAGCATCTTGCAATTCATGTATAACAGCCTTGTCAGATATGTAGACATTGCTTCACTGCCAGGGAGCCTGTTCAATACCCCGGTGAAGTTATCAGATTTTCCACATTGAATTTCCTTTCACCACTTCATTATTTTCTAGCATTTAAATGCCGAGATGGGGGCAATCATATAATGAATTTCCTTTCATCATCTCTTTAGATTAGATGGGGGCAATCAATAATGAATTTCCTTTCACCATCTGTCTATATATACTTTTGTTATGAAGTGGGGGCAATCAATCAGTATGTAACATACTCAAGAAAATATACCACTTAAAACTTTTACAGCAAAGGTATGTTAACTTATTTAAATAGCTCTGGGTTAATCTTCCTTTTGGCCCTTAGACACTTTGACTTTAGGGAGAATCTCAAGGAAAACTTATTAATATTTCTTAGGGACTTTCCTTGAGCGAAAATGATCAGTTTATTCCCGCTAGAATGAGTAAAAGGTTAGGATTAGCCCATACATACTTCTGGTTCAACCAAAGTTTAGGAAAAACATATAATTTTACCTATCCTCGCTTTGAAAGTTAGTCTGAACGTTTCCGAAGTTAATATGAGACCTTTCTTTCCTCTAGAGAATAGTGGGAAAATAATCAGAGTTGGGTGAAGAGTAAGCTCGATAGTGATCGAAGGGAAAAGGTAAGAGAACCTCGGAAACTTAGGAGTGTCAACGACTAACTTTTAAAGTTTTTTTTTTTTAGTATCACATTAATCGTCGTGAAATTTAGTGTCTCGCTCATTGGTACCTCTTAGGACATTTTAACTCAGGTTCTCAGGTCAGAGTTCATATCTTAGTAGTTCTTTCTATTTACAGCCAGAAGACTATTTACTTATTACCTTTTTGGGAAGTATTTATCATGATTATTCATGCAGATTACCCTTTTAGTATAGTTGATCTCTTGGGTCCTTGACGATTTTTCTACAAATAAGATGACCCGATAACTGTCAGAAACTCACACAAATCAGAAACTCATAACTGTCAGAAACTCATACAAATCTTGTGAATTGCTAGATTTTGAACTGTTTTGTATTTACATTTTCTGATTTTTTTTTTTTTTTTTGACAGAATAAAACTTACCAAAAGCAATGTAACTATAAAGAACACATGAAAACAAACCGGTATGTACAATGAGAGTTCGGAAACATATTACTGCAGGTAGTGTTTAAGGTATCACCCATTGACAGGGGTGCTCAGAATGTCTCCATCGAGATTTTCTAATGAAAAAGCATTTTTCCCTCTAAGGCCAAGACTCTATAAGGGCCATACCAGATCGAATCGAACTTGCTGTGTTTGCTAGTGTCTTCTCTTCTGGCTTCCCATTTTAGTACGAGATGTCCAGGGAGGAAATCTCTATCCTTAGCTTTTTGATCGAATAAAGCCTTCATTTTATCCTGATATCTCTGCAACTTTTCGTTTACTTCGGCTCTATTTTGTTGAACTTCGACCAACTGGTTTTCCCTCCTGGTAATGTCGCTAGGTTCTTTGTTCGAATCTTGCCAAAGTTTCATTACTGGCAGAGCAAGATTGATTGGTAAAATAACATCAGTGCCATATACCATCTGAAAAGGGGAAATCCCAATTGACCTTTTGGTACTTATCCTGTTGGCCCATAGAGCGTATTTCAAATGGATATGCCATGCTTTGTTGTTCTTAGTCAACATTTTTTTGATCACGGTTGTCAAACTTTTATTAGATGACTCAGCTAAACCATTACCCTGTGGATAATAAGCTGTGGAGTGTCCTAATATGATGTTAAATTTTTGGCAGAAGCTTATCATAGCCATTTATTTAAACGCGTGCGCATTATCGGTGACTATCTTTTGGGGACAGTCGAATCTGGATAAAATATTTTCTTCCAGAAAATTGATTACTATTGAGTCAGTTGCGCTTCTCGTGGGAATAACTTCCACCCACTTAGTAAAGTAGTCCGTTGCAGTTAGGATCCACTTGTGCTGAGCATCGGAATGTGGATGAATTTCTCCAATGAAATCAAGGCCCCATTGTTGAAAAGGAGCTTCAGTTTTAACTGGAACAAGAGGTAAAGCTGGGACTTTCTGTTTACCTGTAAACAACTGACAGGAAGTACAAGTTCGGACTTTGGTGTTTACATCTGTGAATAGTTTGGTCTAGTAATATCTAGCTCTTAAGATTTTATAATCTATAGCTCTCCAAATGTGGTGTCCTCCGCACACTCCCTCATGGAACTCATTAATAACCTTTTCGGTTTCGGTCTCGACTAAACAACTCAACAAGAAACCCAGGGGATCTTTCCAATATAATTTTTCGTCTATAAAATATTTTATAGCATGTAACTTCAGTGTCCTGGATTTATATGGGGTTAGTTCACTGGGACATTGAAGAGTCAATAGGTAAGAAACAATATCACGATACCAGACTGAAGTAGAAAACTTGTCTTGAATCTCAACTATAGGTGTAGCGATATCGAGTTCATTAATCTCTAGAAAACTCTCATCTTCTTGCAGTTGATTTATTCCGAGTGCCTGCAAGTTTGATTCGACAACAATTTAGCTAGACCTTTGCCTTTAATGAGTTTTGTTGGTTTGACTTCCAAATCGAACTTCTAAATCTTAGCTAGCCATCTGCCTCTTCTTCCATCATTATCCAAATGAACCAGTATATCTTTAACAGAGCTTGTAGGGACATAGGCTATGATCTTTGAGTGTAATACATACATTCTGAAAGCCTTGAGAGCCTTCACCATTGCGTAAGCTTGTTTTTCTAGTATATTATATTTCAACTCAGCATCTCTCAGATTTTTACTGAAAAATGCAATAGGTTGTTCAAAGCCTTCCTCATTTTTCTGTAACAATACAGCTGCAATAGTGTGTTCGGAAGTAAAGGAAAAGATTAGAAACTCTTTTGTGTAATTAGGACTTTCCAAGACTGGCGCTTCATTGATAAATTTCTTGATTCATTGAAAAGACGCTTTGGCTTCACTTGTCCACTTCGTCTCACTATTCTTTTTTAACAAATCTGTGATTAGCTTCACAATTTCGGCGAAGTTAGGGATGAATCTTCTCAAGAAATTTATTTTTCCTAAGAAAGACTGATTTTCTTTTACATTTCTAGGGATGTTTATAGTATCTATTGCTTCAATTATTTTGGGATCGATTTTGATTTCATCTTTAGACACTATATGACCTAATAGATTACCTTCTTGCATAGCGAAATGAGATTTTTTGGGATTAAGGGACAAACCAAATTTACGACATTTCTCAAAAGTTTGCTTCAGGTGCACTAGATGTTCTGCATCGGATTTTGAAAAAAAAGTCAGATCATCAAGATAGATAACAACAAACTTATCTCTCTCTCCCATGAAGGCGATGTCCATGGCTCGATGGAAGGTTGCCCCTGCATTCATCAAGCCGAAAGGCATTTTATCATACATTAAGGTACACCAAGGGGTAGTGAAAGCCATTTTTTCCTTATCATCTTGGTGTACTGCAATATGATTGTAACCTAAAAAACCATTAATCATTGACATTCTGTTAGCTCCAACTACTTTCTCTAAAACATGCTCCATCTTAGGTAATGGGTAATTGTCCTTGAGTGACGATCAGTTCAGGTTCCTAAAATCAACACACAGTCTGATTTCGCCGTTTTTCTTTCTTACTGGAACTAAATTAGCTACCCACTCGGAATATCTTAGTGGGACGATGATTTTGGTGTCCAGGAGTTTTTTAACTTCCTTTTCTATCATTGGTAGCAACATAGGGTTTATCTGTTTGAGTTTCTGCTTAAAAGGCTTGACACCAGGTTTGAAAGGAATTTTATGTTCGATTATAGAAGTATCATAAGTTCTTAGTTCGTCGTAAGACCAAGTGAAAACGTCTTTATATTTTCTAAGAAACTTAGCATATTTACTTTTGGTTTCTGGGGACAGGTATTTGGATAATTTCACCAACCGAGGATTTTCTTTGGTACCTATGTCATAGTCCTCAACTTCCTCCGGCTGAGGTTGTAAAGTGGATCTTAAAGGAATGTCATCTTGATTAAATAACCTTTCCAAGGGAATCATGCCCTTGGGGATCTAGTTATTTTTTAGAACAAGCATTCGGTGATTAGCAATGTTATCGTGGAATTCTTGGGGGTCGTCCCCTTCCTGCATGATCCAAATAGGATCATTTTGGTTTTCTTGGTCATCATGCATTTCGACAAACTCGTCCATTGATTCTAAATATTTGCGAAGCTGTTCATCGTCCTCAAAAACTTGCCAATGCTGTATGTTATTCGGTATGGAAGGTCTGTGTCTCATTTGTATATGGTACTTTAGTTTAAAAGCAGTGGGAAGTGTGAATGTTGAGGCTGCTTTGGCTAATGCATCAACCTGTTGGTTTTCGGTTCTTGGAATGTAGTGAACCTTGACAGAGGAAAATAAATTTTCAATCAGATCCCAGACGCAATTCCTGTAAGACCTCAACCTAGGATGCTTGGCCTGGTACTGTTGATTTACCTAT
Organism: Picea engelmannii; assembly: GCA_009831015.1. Lineage (NCBI taxonomy): Eukaryota > Viridiplantae > Streptophyta > Pinopsida > Pinales > Pinaceae > Picea > Picea engelmannii. The sequence continues at coordinate 47,367 of ML811015.1, forward strand.
TTTACGATTAGCTCGACATCACCAAAGACTTCTAGGTTTTTTATTTTCATTCTCCTAGCGGCTTCTAACCCTAACACTAGGGACTCATACTCGCATACATTATTAGTGTGGTCCACATTCCATTGTAGCCTATAGGAAAAGGGGATTACGAATTGATTATCAAGAGCCACAAGGAGTGCCCCAGCTCCAGCTCCAAAGTAGGACGAGGTGTTGTCAAAAAACATCTTCCACACACCAGTGCTATATACATCCTTTTTATTTTTTTCTTTTTTCTATTTTCTCTTCTGTACAACTTTCATCTATACCTACATCAATATCATCATCAATGGATAAAATACAAGTTCCTAAATCTTGATCAACAATATATACAAGGTAGTTATTCAGGTTGTGTGGATCACTTACCATGAATGCCAATCTGGTTTCTTTGTATAGGTGCGTGAACTATCCTCCAAAAACTAGAATCATAGCACACGTCATGTCAAGCTAGAGAGATCCTCCAATCTCAGCACCCCAGGACCTGGATAACAACATACCATATTTCAGAGGGATATCGACAACCACTATGTCCATTAGAATTATTTTTGCAGGTATTTGTGCCAGATTTACCACCAAGTCTTTAATCATGCCTATACATTTAACTTTTCTTGAATCGAATGAATATAAATCTCCATAAGGCCTAGTGATTTCGAGGCCCAATTTATCCATAATGGCTTTAGGCATTACATTGTGGGATGCTCCAGAATCTAGCATGCAGTTATGGAGTAGGTGGTTGAACAAGGTTAACGTGATATAGAAGGGGGCGACAGTGCCTTTGGCGCCTTCGAAATGTGGACTGAAAACTATGTTCGGCTTGTCATCTTCTAAGTTAATGACATCGTCTTGGCTTTCGTTTTCTGAAAAACTAATCATCTTGGAAATTTGTTTTCTGTATATGGGTTTTTTTTCCAGTTCGACAAGAGGTATAGGAATCTTGATTTTGTTTATTTCATTTTCCAGACTAAAATTTCCCATGGCTTTGTCGCTCTCTATGTTTTGGGCCTCCATTCCTTTCTTTTCAACTTTCTTTTGTGGTGTGGATTTTGTTTCACTCACAGGGACTTGTGTTTTCACGGCGAGTGTTCCTATTGACTTTGGCTTGACATATTTCATGTCAGCGGTGTTCGTTTTTGCAGTCTGCTTCTCAGCAGTCTTTGGAGCCTCTTCGTCATTTTCGCCCCTTGGCAGGATCCTTTTCGTTGGGGCGGTTGGAAGACTCTTGTTTCTAGGTCTTAAATTGTATTTCTGGTGCAGTTCTGCCATTATATCATCTACAATACCCTGATAGGTAAAATCTTCAGAAGTACTGTCGTTTACGTCATCTTCCTCTCTATTTTATTTATTTAAGGATTTTTCATAATCTTGTCTCGATAAATAGGGTTGTAGACTATTGTCACCAAGATTGTTTATATCCTCTTCCAACTCTTCAAAATGTTCTAGGTCTTCCCCTCCAATGAAGTTTTCACTCTTGAAGGGGGTTGGGATTTCTTGATCCTCATTCTTAATTTGTCTTTGTGGGGCTTGAGGATCAGGATTCCTTCTAAAATCCTTCCTAGGAAAATGATCCTTTTTTGATTTATCGAGTTCCATTTTTGAGATCTTATTTGACAACTCTCTAATTATCCTAGCCATATCGTCTATTTTATCTCCTGAGGATTTGATCCACCTTGTTCTTTGAATTTTCTATTTTCTTTGTTCTCAGTTTCTACTTTGGCTTTTAGTTTTCCTGATGCCATCATGCTCGATTCAATTTCTAGGGCATCATCTTGCATCTTGATGAGATCTACTGATCTCGTTTCTCTTAATAATAGAGCGAAATCAGGGTCAAAGGCTCAGGTGAAAGTTACTTTCGATGCAGGTTGAGAAGGTTTGACCTCGACCAGGATTTTATTATAAAACTTGTTAAACCTTTGAGTGAACTCAAGAACTAATTCTGAGCTTTTCTTTCTGAGAGCCCCAAATTTAGTTAGGTAATAGAGGTGGTATCTCCTTTCTCCCCATTGTCTGATAAAAGAGTTTTCAAGTTCTTCGTAAGACCTTACAGATCCCGCTGCCAAGGCTCAGAACCAGGTCCTCACCTATCCTTTGAAATTCTGAACGAGGAGTCTAGAATAGACATCTTCGTGCTCGATTCCAAGGATGTCAGCAAATTGATCAAAGAAATTGATGTGTTCTTGTGCAGTTAAATCTCCTTCCCCTATGAATTTGGGAAGAATTTTCATGTAATTTTCGGGAAGGTTGTGTAGGGGGACTGGGAGGAAAAGGGGGGCATATATGGAAGCCACCTTAAAAAATATTCCAGGGAGTGGTACTTGGCTGCCTGCTCCTCCTCCTATGACACCGCCTCTAGCTCCCGTGCCTCCGTGTGCAACCATTGATGGATCTGGGGTTGAAACTTGGAGTGTGAGGAGAAAGCTCACAGAAGTTTGGTAGATTTTGAGATGTGCTTGAATGTGATAGAAAGGTTGTGGGGAACTAATTATCAAGGCACATAGAACTAGAGAAAGAAGGCCCAAGAAGAAAATAACTTGTTTCTCCAGACTCATAAGGCAAATATATCAGAGAATCAATGGGGGTTGAATCAGGATATACAGGGCATTTGTTAGAGTGCTTGGTAGTAGGGGTATACACTTCGGGAAAAGAGAACATATAGGTTGAAAGGGGGAGAGAGACAAATCTCTCAATTATTCCCTTAACATTCGACTGTGTAGAATCACATTGACAAATAATATGTATGGGCAAAACGATTTGTCTAAGGGATCTTCGTGATTTTAAAATATTTTTTGGATCAGAAACTGGCGAGGTCTGCTTGTTGTCTGGGTTCTTTCTGGTGTTCTTTCGGCTAAAAGCCAGTTTACTTATCGTGGAGTCACCAAGTGAAAGATGAAAGTAGCCTTAGAAGGTTTTTCGATGTTTGTTCACTGTCAAAGAAAGAAAATGTCAATGTCATTCTTTCCAGGGAAAATTTTCGTTTCTTTGTTCCCTGACAACGACACCAAAAAGATGTTGTTCTCGATTTTATACTTTAAGGCTCTAAAGTATACCGTCAAGGCATCCGAAAAGATAGAGAGAGTTAAGGGGTAAAATATCAATTTGTGAAGGGTAAATCAAAGTTGATTCCTCATATGTCTCTGTCTAGCTTCCCATTGTTCTTGGATGCTAATATCTCTCTTGATAACTTCCCACGAACGTTCTAACTCGACCCGAGTATTTGTTGTTTGTAGGATGGTATTAAATAAGTTCAAAGCAATGCTAGTTTGATCTATAAGGCCAGGTTCTATTTTAGGCTGTCTAATCTTGGGGACAGTCACAAGGGGTAAAACTTTATTAAATTATAAGATGTTCAAAGATTATGTTACCTCTGTTTTGAAAGATACAAAAAAAAGGAGTTCTTGAATTTAAAATAATAACATAACAACAGTAGAGGCCATTTCCTGTACTTGAAATAATTAAGAGTGTTGATAATGATGGAAGAAGAAGAAACATAACGTTGTTATAAATATGAGGCTTTAATCATAAAAGAATCTCATATCATAACAGAACAAGGGAAGAAAAATGAAATTTCTATTGAAGTACAAAACGTAACCATCCAAATGACCTACAGGTCTTGAAACTACTGATAGCAATCACAAAGGAAAATATGTAAATGATTAGATAATCAAATAAATTCAAACTACAGTAGAAGTTTTTGCTAAACTGTAGCTGGTCATTCATTAGAAAGACATGAAATGAAAGATGTTGAAAACAAAGTAAAGGGACACATAACTTCAAGTTGATAGAATTCAAAATCTCTTTTGCATTATCTTATCACTGCAAATGAGAAAAACTTCTAGTACAATCGGCTCCAAAGCAAAAATCTCTTTCTTCAGTCTTGTGAAATTATATTTATACATGATCACCAAATTCTTTTTCTGTTGGTGATTAACTAACTTCTGAAGGTTAACGGTTACATAAATGTGCAATATTGAACCGTTTACATTTCTATCTTTATCTTCTTTGTAATTTCGGTGATGAAAACTTTCAAAATAATACTTTATTTCTTTCTTGATGAACTTCCTTCTTCCATTTTGAGACAACTAATACATTTTCCCAGGAACTGCACCAAAACACTAGGAGCCTTTGGAATATCTTTCGCCTCAAATAGGAAGAATTTTCTCTGTAGCTCTGGTAGACGATCTTCAATTATCTTTCCTATAAAATCAATAGTTTGTAACTTTAAATTCGGCTTCACCATTCACCTATTAATTTGTGTGACATCAATTACCTTTATTTGTGAGATTTCTATTTGAATTTCTTCCAGATTCTCCTTGAAATTTAATTGATGCTTTCCAATGTTAAATTGTCCTAACAACCCAAGACAATTGTCTCTTCCAATGTTCAATGAAGCTTTATCTAGAAGGTCAAAATTTCCTTGGAAATGAACATTAACCTCTTTGGTTATTCTCTTGTTTTTAGCAAGGTTTGCCTCCCATACCTTGTGTATTATATCCCCTTTAATCTTCTCTGAAATAGATAGCTTTTGAGTTTTTCCGACTTCCTCTTTTGCTGAAAAAGCCACTGCCTTTTGAAAAGTGGTCCTGGCTACTTTTGCTTCTTTCTCTTTCAAGAGAATACCATTAAAGGATTTGTTTTCCTCTTGAAAGTAATTCTAAATAATTTCTAGCTTGGAGATCACTCCCTGCTTCTCTTTTTCTATTTTTGCATGTATTTCCAACACTTGGGCTTGAAAAATTTCCATCTCTACCACTTGATTTTGAATTCAATTCATCTTATTTTGTAATTGTTTATTCATTTCTTCCTGGTGGAGGACCTGTCCTTGACAGACCTATATCTTCATGTTCATTTCATTTAATCTTTCTTTTAGCATTTGAATCTCTTGTATGTCATTGACTCTGGCTTGTTCTAGCCCTTTGTTTATTTCCTGACTGATATTTATTTTAGTCTCCTTTAATTGACTTTGTAGCTGGGCTATCATTTGATCTTTCTGTTGTAACCTAGTTCTCAAGTTACCTACAGAGTATAAATTTGTTGTTGCCAAGGCTCCCATTGAGCCTGCTAATTTTGTAGCGAAATCCTCTTCTTCAAGATTTTGTCCATCTACGATTCAAAACCCAGGGGAGGCTCTTCTTGCTCTGGAGGGGGAGTCGTGGATTCACCTTGCAATACCTTCGGTACACAACTTCGCCTGTGACTTTGGAAAGTCATAAAACCGGTCTGTAAGTCGGGTGATAATGCCCGTACTCTGTTTAATACCTCCTCGTAGGTTTTGACCTCTTTGAACATATCATCGTAATTGGACTTTTCATGTTCATAGGCTTTCATACCACAGTGTATCATGTGTTTGTTCACTAGTTGATAAGGGTCATGCTTTTTGTGCTCAATATTTACCAATTTGACCTCTTCAAGTGCTTATGCTTCCACCTTGGAATGACCCAAGTTTTGTAATGAAAATTTCCCAATATATACAGGGAAGATTGGCCACAACTTCTTTTGAGCCATCTTTAGCTCTATTCCGATACCGCCTTTCACTATTTGGTGAGCTACATCCCTACACACTAGTTTGTCCGGGAGGAATTTTGGAAGTGCATGAGGAGGGATTGAGCACCCATAAACCCTGATATAGGAGAAGCTTTCTTCAATGAACCATTCAGCTATTGCCTTGAGGTTTTCTGAGACTGTCTCATAAATGTGAGGGGGGTCACAACCATAAACATTTTATGCATTGATATTACTACTAAATGACAGATTTCGTAAAACAAATTTTTAACGTTTTCTTCCCATAGCTTAGAGTGATACTTGTGAATGGGTTCCAGGCAGGTTATGTTCCAACTCCAATTCATCAAGGGGAATGGAGTCATAAAACAAATTGCATCCATGATGTATGCCGACATGTAAAAGGCCACTGGTTGACCTTTGGATCTTGCAGCTTTGTAATCTGAAACCTCTTTGGCTAGGTTATCGGATAAAATCTTGCTCCAGTTAAAACTATATCCTTCTGATGCTTCCTCTAAAAAGGGCACCCATTCTGCGAAGAAATGATAGGGACTCTTTTTGCCGAAGAGTCTGCACAACATCATGGCTACATAAACCATGTACTCATTCAAAGAAGTTGTGTCATAATTTCCATTGGTATCGGCCCTAAATTTTGATGGACATCTCCACTAGCCTTTGATTAAGTCAGGGTAGGTTTGGTTTGCCTCAGTACATTCCTTTCTCTGAAATTTAGCTATAAATTCGACATTGTAAATGTATTTAGGATTGGGCGAGAGTTTGTACATTACTTGAATATGTTCTGGTCTGAATGAGCCGATAATGAACACTTGATCATTTAAAATGCTTCTCGTCGGAATATCAATCTTTTCTAAAGCCCAACTAACCATGTCGTTGTATGTCATGAGCCGTGGGCATGCTGCAATCTTGTGAAGTTCTGATTCTGCTATGTCCCGAAGGTGGTTCTCAGAATCATTAGGGTAATTTTTGATTTCGTAGTCCAGAATTTCATAGATTTGTCTCCAGGATTTGATCGAGTCGATAGCATGTGGCGTAGTGTCGGATATGACATCTCCCTCTGGGCTGCAAATCTTAGCTGTATCTTCACTCTTCTTAGGTGCCTTCTTCGGTGCCATAAATTTCATGTTAGAATGAAAACCTGTCACATAAGAGAGGTGTATAAGCTTGGATGAATGTGACTTACTCCTGATAGAAAGAACAAGAATAAGATTCTAAACCCATACCTTTAATTTTCCTTTAACTCATTTTATGGTGAAAGTATTGACACAACTGACAAGAAATTAATACCTTTAATGCAAAGAATATTTATGAGATACGCATTTGTGTCACAAAAATCATCAGTTATCCATTATTAATATGGCCGTATTTTGGCAATTCTAAATTTAAAATTTGAAATATCTCGTTCAACGGAATCCGAAATATGAAAATACCTAAAGAAGTTTAATTACCATTAATTGTGATTTTAAAACAAATTTAGTTCAGCTTAAACATTGGTTATGAGTCGAGACTTCGCGTTTCGGGGATCTTGCTTCCATGAGGTATGTCATCACTAAACCCCGAATCCCGAAATCACGATGATATTAGTTTAGGCCTTAACCTTGGTATTAGTAATTTAATTAATCAAGATTAATAACTAATTTCCATTTTTTTGGGAAATCGGGCATCGGGGTTTTGCGAATCGATATGCATTGAAAACACATTGCTCTGAGTAAACCCGAATCCTGAAAGGTTAAAAGGTTGTTAATCAACTCCTTTAAGGTTTAGTTAATCGCGATTAAAAATACTTTATAGAACGTACATCGGGACTTTAAAACATTTTAGTTTTCTGCCTTTTATTATTAAAAATAATGCTTGTTGGGATTTCGGTACTGGGCTTTTGGAATTGATAGCGAGGGTTAAACCTTATGAAAAGCCAAATCCCAAAAAGGAAAATTTTTAGTTTTTTTTTTTTTTTTTTTTTTAAATTAAAAGTTAAGGCGGCCCCATATTAGGAAAGTATGAAGTTTTAGGTTAGAGATAAAAACTTTAAACCTGTTTCAACAAGATAGATGCAGATATTGTAGACAAGTGGTTGAATCTACTAGAAGGTATTTTTCTATCCATAACTTTTTGAATAGAGAAAATATTAATTTTGCACTCCTCAAAGCCGTTCCCCATGTCAAAGATTGGTGGAAACTTTCTGTGAGCAAAATGAAATAGAGGAACCCTCATTATTTACAGTCATGAACACTTGGGAATCCTTCAGGGATGTTATTAAGGAACAATACTACCCTGTCAGAAGTTATGAGGACTTGTATACCAAATGGACCACACTGTGGCAAGAAAGAGACCAAGTAGTGCCAGAGTTCACAAATATGTTCCATACTTTGCACACCAAGATGGGTATCAAAGATTCAGAGAGACATATGGTGCTCAAGTATCGATGTGGTATGCATAGATACATCCAGACCGTAATGAAATTTTTGGACATCTTGTCCTTGGGCATGGCCTACCGATATGCTGTCAAAATCGAGCAAAAGCTCAAACAAAAGATGGGACAATTTGGGCCTGGGAACCCCTCACAACAAAAGCCAGGAAGGGGCCTCCCCAACCCACAAAACAAAGGACAAAGAAAATATGGACAATATCAGGATAACCAGTCCAAGCCGCAAGCAAAGAAGGATACCACAAAGATAAAGAAAGATACTAGGAAGTGGTGCGACTTCCATAAGAGCCCTTGGCATAACACTGCTGACTACCGCTCAAAGCAGTAGCTGTTGGCCGAAGTGAAAGCCTCTCAATCAGATGCGGGTTCAGACTCCGATTCAGAACCAGAAAGGTGAATATGAATCATTGACACAGAACCCAGTGCCACCATTTCTACCACCAAGCTCCAGCTTGGTGAACCAGACGAGCCAGCAGAAGGTGAGTGCCTCTTCCATTCACAGATGTGGGTAAAAGGAACCCTGTTGCACTTCATCGTTGATAGTGATAGCCAGAAGAACCTCATCTCAATAGAGGTTTCCAAGCGGCTGGCCTTGCTGACAACACCAAACCCACAACCCTACAGCATTAGATGTCTCCGCCAAGGAAGCGATCTCCATGTCAACCAACAGTGTCAAATGTCGTATGACATCAAGCCCTTCAAAGACGAGGTATTGTGTGATGTTTCTCCTCTCGAAGTTTGTAATGTTTTTTTGGGCCATCCTTATTTATGGAAACATCATGCTATATATGAGTCTAAGCCTCATAGTGTTATTATTACTTTGAACAGGAAATTGTACAGGATACCCAAGGTAGTAACTCATAGTGCTATTTCCTTAATCTCTGCCAAGCAATGCATGAAGTTCATCTCTCAGACCGAAAAATTTGTCTTCTTCGTGATTCACTCTCAGAGTGAGAAAAATATTGCAGCCATATCAGGGGTCTCCATGGCCGATCTCTCTACACAACAGAAGCAAGTGGATAAGGTCATGGAATAATACTAATATATCTTCTCCTCTCCTACCGGGGTACCTCTGCACTACTAGGTCAAGCATCCCATCAATCTGACCCCAGGCGCACCGCTATCCAATGGGCCAGTCTACTGACGCTCTCTGTTATAAAACGAGGAGATCAAGAGGCAGTTCCAAGAACTGCTTCACAAGGGGCACATATGTCCCAGCTCATCGCCTTGTGGGAGCCCAATCGTGCTGGTGTAGAAGAAAGACGAGACCTGGTGACTCTGCATTGATTACTAGGCGCTGAATAAAATCACTGCCCGAAACCGGTACCCGAGTCCCCAAATAGACGATCTCCTTAATTAGCTCATGGGGGCCAAATATTTCAGTAAGATTGATCTTAAAGTCTGTCTACCACCAGGTCCCAATAGAATAGACAGATGTATGGAATACCGCCTTCAAGTCAAAAGAAGGTCTTTTTGAATGGTTGGTCATGCCCTTTCGTTTGACAAATGCTCCAACAAATTTTATGAGGACAATGGACAATATTCTACGACCTTTCACCAATACTTTTGTAGTGGCGTATCTGGATGATATCCTCATCTACAACAAGACTTGGGAGGAACACTTGCAACATATTCAACAAGTTCTACATACCCTACGGTAGCAAAAACTATATGCAAACTTGGAAAAATTCTCCTTCGGCATGGGCAAGGTCCATTACTTAAGCTACATCGTTGATTGACATGGTGTGCATGTGGATCCAACCAAGATACAAGTCATCCATGACTGGCCAGCCCCAACCACACTCACTGAACTTCAGAGCTTCTTGGGCCTCACCAATTTCTATCGCAGGTTCGTGTTGGGATTCTATCATATTGCATGGGCCCTTAGCCAAGTAACCAGGGGTGGTGGTAAGGAAAAATTTGTGTGGGGCCTTTCCCAACAATAATCCTTCGATGACTTGAAGAAGCATTTGTGATCATCCCCAGTACTTTCATTACCAGACTTGCAACATCCCTTTGAGATCAAGACATATGCTTCAGACTATGCGGTAGGCACCATTCTCACTCAACACGACCACCCCATGGCATATCATAGTGAGACACTATCAGATGTTGTCCGTAACTACCCTAGTTACGACAAAGAAATGTACTCCATTATGAAAGCCTACTGCTAGTGGAAACATTACATTCTTGGGAAGGAGACAGTCGTCCACACTGATCACGAGCCACTATAGTTCATGCCGACCCAAGGAAAATTGCAGAATGGCTGCCATTATAAGTGGTCCACACACTTACAAAAGTTCCACCTCAACATCAAGTATAAAACATGAAGTACCAACCCCTTCCCCGATTGCCTCAACTGACCTCTAGTCATGACAGTCGCAACAGTGCTAGACTCTTACATCCACAAGACCTTCGGATGGTCCCACCTCTACGAGACAGACCCTGACTTCTCCACCACCTACCAAATGTTGGGCGCCAACTCAGTGGTCGCTAAATTCAATCTTCAAGATGGGTTGTTGTGTCGTCTGGGCCATCTTTGCGTTCCATCAAGCGAGCACATGAAGATGATTTGGGAAACTCACTACAGTCAGGTGGCATGACACTTTGGAGTTGAAAAGACAGTGGTAGTGTTGCATAAACATTTCTACTGGCTGAAACTTCGACAAGATGTTGACGAGTATATTAGGTCCTGCATCGCTTGCGCTATTTCCAAAATGACCACTAAGAAATAGGGCCTGTACACCCCTCTGCCTAGTCCTGACAGGTTGTGGGAATCCATCTCAATGGAATACATGTCGGGCCTCCCGTCCACCAAGAGGGGAAATGACTATGTTTTTTTGGTTGTTGATTGCTTTTCCAAGATGGTGATTCTAGCTGCCTGCAAGAAGAACATCACAGCAGAAGCCACTGCCAAGCTATTCTTTGAATGAGTATGGGTACATTTTGGGATCCCACAAACCATTATCTTAGACCATGACAGTCAGTTCCTCAACACATTCTGGTCGAGCTTCTAGTCACTGCTGGATACCAAGCTCACCAAATCCACTGCCTTCCACCCCCAGACAGATGGCCAAATTGAGGCCGTCAATCAAATGATCGTACATATCCTGCGCATGTACAATTCAAAACACCCCCGCACATGGGATGAGTGTCTTACCTATTTCCAACATAGCTACAACCTAGCCCTGCATAGCTCAACTGGCCACAACCACTTTCAGGTGGGGTTGGGATTCCAACCATTGGGCCCCATGGATGTTGCACTACCTGTGGTGACCACCTCAGTTGACTCATACCCTGCTCCACTAGAAGCTGACAAAGCCACTTGGTACATTGAGTAGATCCAGCACATCCGCCAACAGGTTTAGGATATTCTACAGAAGTCTAATGCCAAGTACAAGAAGCTCCATCATCAACATCAGGTACCACATAAGTTTCAGGTGGGAGACAAAGTTTGGTTGCACTTGCAGAAAGAACGCCTTACAAGGCCCCATCAGAAGATTTTCCCACTCCGTTATGGGCCATAAACCATCACGAAGGTTGTGGGTGACAATTCTTTTGATCTCAACATTCCCCCTTTCCTTGGCCTGCACCCAGTCTTCAATGTGGCTCTCCTTCGGCCATATTTCCCACCATTATTGGACACCTCAGAGATAACAAAGTAGTTGAAACCAATAAATATCAACCCTGACTACATGCAACAGGAATCCAATGATCATATTGTGGACACACAGATCAAGGGCACTCGATAGCAAAGGATCCAGCTATATCGAGTCGTTAAAGTAGGGCAACTCCTGCACCAAGGTAAGTGGCTCACCCGGGGCCAAATTCAACAGAAATTACCTCATCTGATGGGGGGAATAAATGAAATGGAGACCATTGATCCCTAAGGAGGGAGGATTGATCCAAGTGTATATTGATGTCCACCCACTTTTCCCAACTCGCTCAAAATGTTTTCTGGCAATTTTGGCAATTTACTATTTTTAGTAGTTTTTAACTTCCGGGGCCATTTTTAGGGCCTAAATGAAGGTTTTTTAGGATTGAGCCTCTCAATTATAGTCCAGGACTTTTATTGAGCCACCTAAATGAATCTCCTCAATGATACCTTTCCAAAGGGCTATCGTGCGCCTAAAACGAAGATCGTATGCAAAAGTTATGGCCTCAAGAAGTTGATGTACTAACTTACCCAAATAGGGCCCACATGACTTTTGGCGCTTCATCTCCTAGGGTTAGGTTTTTGCATGTCTAAGATTTTTGAAATTCCTGTTTATTGAAAAAAGGCCTTCAGATCCTCGTTGTAATCATCTTCTTGTGAATGAGCACAACCGTGACATCTCTTCTCAGAGATAAGCCGCCACCATTCCATCAAACTTGTTCTCCGTTGCATTTTATAGTTTCAACTTATTTCCTTATTGAATATAAAACCAGTTTTACTGTATCTTTGTTATTATGTTTTAAGCATATTTTAATAATTTGTATTCATTTCGTTCTGCTCATAAAATCCAGATCAATAGACAAGGGAACTATTGTAAGATCAGATCCCAATTTTGTAAGTTGTTGAGCTGTAGGAGAGTAAAGTAGCTAGAACTTAAGGGTTGGATCGTAGGCTGGGGAGCCTAATGTGATTTAGTTAGCCTCACAAGGGATGTGGAGTCTATTTGGACCCTATAAATTCTAGGGAAAATCAGTATTCTGACTGATATCTATTTCGGGCATATTTTGGGCATAACGCAGATGACTTGTGCCACATAGCGAAAACGTGAAGCGAGAAGAAAACTCTCAACACTTCTTAACTTCTATCACAATTTAGACAAGGATGAACATGATATTGATGTGGAGCCATCAATTCTAGGTCTTCAGAGTCACTGGGATGTTGCATATGCAGATGATTTAGCAAACTTTCATGAGCATGGCCATGTTGGTGAAATTTGGTTTGGAGTTGAGGTCATGAAGTCTATTGCTACTTGGATAGTAATACTATGCTCAAGTCTTAAGTAGGGCCATAATATAGATCAAGAAGGTGTCACTAAAATAAAGTTAGAGGAGGAAAATTCAGAGGCAACAACTAAAGAGCTATCAAGCTGGAGTGTCCTTGATATTGGAAATGGGAATGGACTATTCCTTCAAGCACTTGCAAAGCAAGGATTTTCAAACATGACTGGAACGGATTATAGTGAAGCGGTAGTGGAGGTGGCTCAAAATATTGCTGTTCGGGATGGATTTACCAGTATCAACTTCTTGGAAGATGATATATTGGAGTCCAAACTATAGAGGCAGTTTAGATTTATCAATGATAAAGGGACTTTAGATTGGATTTCACCTTGATGGTGCAGTTAAAAGGATTATTTATTGGGGTTCTATTTCGAAGCTCATAGCTCCTAGTGGTTTACTGGTGATTACCTCATGAAACAGTAAAAAGGATGAACTTATTGAAGAACTGAATAGCTACCGAGAAAGTTTAATTGATGGAAATTCCAATTCAGAAGTTCTAGAATGCTCAGCCTCCTTGGCATCAAATAATGCTCCACAGCCTTTGTTCCACTATCTTGACCATGTTCGGACATACCCAAATTTTACTTTTGGTGTTGTTATGAGTTTGCATATTCAGGCCTTTTTACCTGCATTTTCTATCACGCTTCATCAAAACTTAGCCCGGAGGCCAAATTTACGCTCCAACGCTCCAACTCCACGTAATCTGCATCAACAACAACACTAGGCATGTTGGGGGTTAGCACGCAACATCAACAACACATAATCCAAAGTCCAGCATACAATCGCCAACACATATGGAGGAGGAAAGGCCAAAATTAGGCTCTCGGCCTTATGCAGGCTTATTTAAATAATTTTATTGAAATTTCCAACAAAATGTTAGGCCCAAGGGCCAAGTTTTAGCTCCAGCTCCAGCGCTCCACGCAACGTAGACACATCACCAAGTCAATACAATACATACAAGCGACAACACCGAACATAAGGGATAGCCTTGGGCTCACATCATCGATTATATATTGTAATCATGTGTATATTTAAACTCTGAAGAATTCTCTTCCTCCGCTGATGTGGAACTAATCTCCAAAATATAAAATATAAAACGCAGCAAGATTCAACCTCATGCCAGGTGCCAAAGCTGATGTGTGGGTGTCTAAAATATTAACTAGGTGTCAAGGGTGGTGTCCATGGTAAGATATTCAACGTTGATTACTTTCTGTTCGGTCGTGTATCTTCTATCCTGCGCCATTTAAACACACAACACATGATTTCAAACGTTTATGTGTCTAACTGCCAGTTCGCTAGGGTTTATGCTCACGCATTGGATGGTGATGTCGGACTATAAAACATCTAAGTATTTCCAATCCTATCTGAACAATAATATGGATGATTGTCAAATGTTTAACAAAAATCTGCCAGATGTTTAGTGTTTCGATTTCATAGCGATTAATTTGGGGTAATAGGGCAACATATACTTGAGTGTGATCGTCTCTGTCATGAAAGTTGTTCATAGGCATCTATAGAAAGGCATTTACACCAATGAGATAAACATCCACAAAGCAATAGGTAGTAGTTTCCACATGAGGCGCCATGAAGAGGAGAGTCCATGAGGGGCATCCTGTTTTGTCTTCATGTCGACGGAGTCGAATATTGAAGGACCATCAGCTGTACAAAATGCCAATTGTCAACAAACAAATCTGAACCGTGAGCTTCCAGATGGAAAGGATCATTGGTGATCAAGGTTAAAATTTCAGGGCAAGCTCAACAAATCAAATGATTGAAGGATTTTAATCAGGGATATGTGGAACAAATTCAACATTTAGAAGCAGAATATATGTTGGCAGAGTATTCAAAATCACCTCAAGAATGGTCAGAATTAACCTTAGATTTTAAGAAACATATTCATGAAATCCAAATCTTCTCCAATTTTGGTGGTCGAACAAATCAAGATCACAGAAAAATAGTCAGATCCACATTTTTAGTGATCAGTATAATATTTTGGGCATTTAATTTAGCAATAGAAGGATACTTGGCAACAATGAATCATCAATTAAATCAAATTCCAGATTTGTAGCAGTGACATGAGATTGAGATAAAATCAAATTGGTCCATATCTTGACCAAATTAAGATAGAAAAGGGAAAAGAACTGAGAATACGTCGAGCCTATTTGATCCTCCTGACAACAAGCAACAAAAAATGACAGAGGGCCTAGATTTTATGGCAAAGATCCCCCAACAAATCAACATTCATTTCCAGTAGTTCCAGAATTCAAGAGACCTATCAAACTTCCTCAAATTAATTGTTATTTATATTTTTATTTGATTTTGTTTTCGGAAGGCTAGAAAAACTGTTTACATTGTAAAGCATATATATTTTATATGGAAGGGGGGGCTTTGGGGAGGGTTCGACTTGAAGGGTGTAATTTTCTTTGCTGGACTGGGGTCCTTGCTTTTCCAGGAGTATGTTCTATAATCTTTAGATGACCGATCAGTAAGAGACAAACTGTTGACAAGATTCTTGTGTCAAGGTGTTGGTGGCATTTCCTCTCTTTGTTAAGTATTTTTCCTGTTATCTTTTCACTTGTTTTCAATTCTTATTGTCAAAGGATAGTAATAGAGAAGAATTTATTGGTGAAATACTCTGCATCTGGTTCTTGATGATCTTTATGTTCTCTTCTAAAAGATCAGTTAAGGAATTCTTAGCTTCTCCTTTGCTTGGCTTTTTCCTCCCCTATTTCTTCCTCAAATTGACACCATTCAAACTTAATTCGATCCAACATTTCCACTACCTTGCCCTGTGTAAGAGCTTTGTCTAGATCTGAGAGTGAATCACATATTTAAGTGCAGACCCCATTTTCCCAATGGCCCTCCGTCAATTTCTTCTTCAGCCGAGAAATTACCGAGCGTTAACAGAGTCTATTTTTTGATTGTTGGAACATATTTGTAGTGCGCACGGTGCAACATATTTCAAAACCATAATAAACGAGCCTGAGAATCCATATCTTTGTGGACGTAGCCCAGGAGGGGGTGAACCACAGTAACACATGTGTTATGTGTTGTGTTTACTGCATAATTACTTTTTGTAAGTAGTTAGTTGATGAATGAATAATTCTGTGAGATCTGTTATATGTTAGATTTGTTAGAATGCATGCATAAAATTAATAGATGAATGGATCCTGAGAATAGTAGAGAGGACCACTAGATCAAGGCTTAAGAAGATGAATTGAAATTCGAGATCCCCACTCTTTCCTAGACTGCAAGCATCTAATCATTGTAGTCACCCATAGAACTATCTCGGGTGAGACTGCGCAGTACACTTGTGTGTTGTGTTACCTTCTTGTTTACCAAGAGGGTCGATAGTTTTTGAGGGATTTGTTGGAAGTTTGTTCAGATCTGAACCTGGGTCAGCCCAAGAAGTAGTTAGAGAAGAATATCAACCAACAACTTTCTTCCGTATAGTTGATGCTACAGGATGAAGAATTAAATTCTTCTGATGTTTCTCAAAGGATAAATACACTACTAGCCCTGGAAGAACAAATAATTTTATCCTTGGAAAATTTAAAAAGGAAGCAACAAACAATGAGGAAGTATTTTAACAAAAGATCAAACATCACTGAATTTAAAATTGATAACAAGGTCTTAATGTGGGATTCAACCCATGATGAGAGAGGGAGACATTCTAAATTCCAAAAGTTATGGCTAGGTCCTTTCAAAATCGATTTCATCCTCGGCACAAATTCATATCTTCTTAAAGACATGGATGAGAGATTGTTTTATTATAGTTCCAATGGTTCCCACTTGAAGCATTATGTGGAACCATCTTGACCCCTGGTTCTATTTTTGTGTAAATATGTCTGTTGTATATATTTTTGTCTTACGCTTTTTTTTTCCCTGTCACTTTGGTGTATTGAGTTTGATTTTCTGTTGTTTATTTTGCATAGTCATTAGAAATAAAGTCTGGAATAGTTTTGTCGTAATGATGTCACTCTGTAAGTATTGTTGATCAATAAAAAAAAGATAAACATAATTGCTACGATATCTTTTTTTTGAGACACTGATGGAGTATCTTTTTGCTTTCAATACTATTGTAGTATAGCTGGTTTTGTTTTCTTCCCAGTTTCTGCTATCCTTTTTCTTCCCTCTATTCTGAGATCTAAGAGCATATCATAAGTATTCTCCTTGAAGTTTCAAGAAAAAATTGTCATTAGTTGTGAACCTTGTTGATTTTTATGCATACAAGACCAATTTTCCTCATACATCTTACTTTCCATAAGTTATTCCCAGAAATCCCATCTCATCATTTCCATTAAACCATCATTTTCCCCCTATTGCATAACTATTTTCTGAACACTCTCAATCACCTACTTCTACTCTTTTGCGAACCAAGCATTCTGAGTTATAAATCTGTTGAAAATTGATTTCCCTATGGAGTCGCCAGTTTGTTGACACCCAAAAGCGCAACATAAAATTCCTTCCTGCAAATGAGTTGCAATGCTGTGATTTTTCTGCCGCACTTTTTCTACCGCAATTTTTTTGTTGCACTTTTTCAACCACACTTTTTCTGGCGCAATTTTCTTGTCACACTTTTTCAGCCGCATTTTTCTTGCCACACTTTTCCTGCCGCACTTTTTCTGCTGCAAATTTTCTCTATCAATAATACCTGCCCAAATAACCTTTCACAAAATAGATATTCAATGATATTCCAGTGTGATTAAATGAGAGAGCTTTGCCTCTTATTTATAATTTCATGTAGCATTACACTTTCCTTATTTTAGGGACTTCTCCATTTACTTTATTATTTAAATATTTTTTTTGCAAACACTTGACTTTTGGGGCCTTCTATATGATTCATGAGGGTTCTTCAACTTCATATGGCCATAACTCTCTAACCGTGAGGAGTTATGTGACGTTCCACATACCACTGGAAATGGAATGACAAGCACTATCCATCTAGGATAGTTTCAATGACAAATTCATTGACCTTCATCTCATTATTCCACAATTAAGCATGGGTTCTCTAACCATACTTCTAGGATAACTCAATCGACAAAGCGTCTTCCCGTGAGGGATTTCACCATAAGGGGACCACTTTGGAGTTCATCCATTTGTACTTATTATCAACCATGACAAGACAATAATGAGTCATCTTTACATCAAACAAACTTGGGTCCATTACCAAAACCTTTGTGCTACCGAGATTTCTTCTAGGGTTGACATCAATGACAACCAACCTTAATCAACACCATTTTCTTTGAGATTGATATTGGACAATTTAAGGAAAATATTGCCATATCGTGGATATTGTATGTTAAAAGGATTGTTGCCATGTTATGGATTCTGTGTGTTGA
>ML811015.1:65722-105487 GCA_009831015.1 Picea engelmannii
CAAACAAAATTTGGTGGAAGTTTTGGAAATAAATGTGCATGGTAAACAATGCATATTCAAATAATTTTGTGGATATTTAAATGATTGTTGTTGGATAATGGAAATGTTGATTTTAAAGTCAATAAATGATTCTTGTAACATAAAAATAATTGTTATTATTCCCGTTCATTGTCTCATTTTTCGCTCACCACCTTCCTAATAACATTTCAACCATGCCCTGTTATGTTATCTTGAATATCATTTTTAAAGTAAAAAAATTAAAGAGGATTGAATAATGATTCTGGGTTGGAAATTGTGACATGGAGATATTGTTTTTGAAAGAAAAGGGCTCTGCGTTGCTTGAAAAATATTCGTTGTTGATTCCCATCCATGCTACCATTATTCATTCATTATAAACCCCCTCATATTCTTGATGAACCTATCATTCCCTGTTTAATTGCAGTTAATTATTAAATTGGATTTGGTGAAGTTGTGTCAATGGATGGATTGCATATGCTTATGTTGTGAATTATAGAGCCAACATATTGATTTTATTTAGGTAGAGTATTAATGAATGGATTGATAAAAATTTTCATATTTTGACTGGAATATTCCTTCACGATGAGTTTATTTAGCAGGGGCAACCATGGCAGAGGTGTAAACAAAGGTAGAGGAAATAATTGGCAAAGAGGCCATAAAAGGCCACGATTCTCAATACATTTTGATGTTGATCCAAAAGAACTAAATCGACTTTTCCAAGATGGGTTTTTTAATCTAGTTGGCCAAGGAATTATGCAACCTAGGCCCGAGAGGCCTCCTTTCCAGCCACACCACAATTTCTCTGGTATTCGTGTTCCCCCTCATGTTTCTAAGCAGCCAGAACCACCTGCCAATGATGTCTGGCAAGAGATTGTCCACCAACTTGTTTCACATCATAATGGATGGCCTACAATATCGTTTCCATTTCCCCCTACTTCACCGCCATTTAATCCAAATGCACAAAATAATCACATTGTTTCACCAATCGAGTCTTCACATGCAAGAAAAAGGCTTAAAACCACTATGCCCGAACCAAAGGTTGACAAATGGAAAGAAGTGGCCAATTCCATTAACTCTTCTAAAAATTCATCTGAATCAATGTCCTCCCATCTCCACCTCAAGGATAATTGCTCCCATGTCATCAATGAAATCAATCCTCAAGGTTACAATCAGCCTAAAGTTGCTACATAAGGAAAAACAATAGGAATATCAAAAGAGAGCAATAGTGAAAAGAGGCAAACTGCCTCTCTTAGAAAATATGGTTTTTAATGTCTTTAATGCTATTTTATTTTGGGGACAATATTTTAATTTGATATGACAAAATTTTGGACAACAAATACATATTCAGATAGGATTTTAGACAACATGGATATAATGCTATTTTTGGATATAGCCATGTTTTATTTTTTTTAATATTAAAATATTTGACTATTAATATCAAATATTAATAGTCAAATATTTTTGGGACAATCGACCTCCTGGCACTTAAAACTTATAGCATAGTAAGAAAACATGTACATAATGTATTCTAGTAGAAGTTAAGATAGAGAAAATGAGAAAAACAAACAAAATGGAGAAAAAGAAGGAAAAAACAAATACGAAAATAGAAAAGATAGAAAATACAAAAAATACTGGAAAATACAACGCGCAACAGAAAATGGTCTCAAAACGTCGAAAAGGAAAATGTTTGCATGAAACATACAGGCGACACACTGCGCACTAAGGAAACGTTACAACAAAAATACGTCTCACACTTGAAATGCTCAACGCGCTGGAAAAGGGAGTAACGGTAAAAAAAAAAGAGAAAAAATGAAAAATGGCAGTTATGACAAAAAGGCGCCAACCGGTGGCATTTATGAAATTGAATAGAACGTACTCATAAAGTGTTATTTCATTAATTGCAGCCAGGGAATCTTCTTTGATAAATTTCACGACATTTTCTGTATAAAGGGAAAACAAGGGAACATAAGACTTATTGTGAAATTGTGAACTTGTAGTGATAGAGAGCACACAAAGTAGAAGCGAATTGACGAAGAACACAATGAGAACCAGTTGGAACCCATTCACGAAAAACTGACTAGTACCCACGATGGAATCACTGAAGATGGGTGCGTCGAGTCAAGTATGGAGGAAAACCAGAAGTAGTGTTAGGGTACCATATGAAACTACAAAGGCAAAATAGGAAACAACCCAGACCAAGGCATTCATCGACGTGGATGTGATTCCTTCACCACATGAAGAACCCACAAGCCCTACATCGATGGTGGAAGATACACAACCTCCAACAACAACGACCATGGAAATCGACCCGCACAATGGTGCGTAGGGTCACACTACAAACGACGCAGGCACTGTACAAAGACATGCAAGGGACGAAGAAGCCCAACAAACAAATGGCGAAGCCAAGACACACACATAAGATGCAACGCTAAGACCACCCACAACAAGGTCTGCGCAACAACAAGAGGGTCTGGTGGAAGACATTACCGACCAACTAGACTTTGATGCAGAAAAGAGAAAGATGGAGGTGGAGACCTCAAGTCAGTCGCCAAGAAGAAAGGGAAAGCATCCCATGGCGTGGTCCCTGCACAAACATCCCGACGTGGACATCATACTACCGCACCTTGCAGAGGGAGTGCAAACCACGACAACACTTCTGGGATGCGTGGATAAGTTGAGCTATTCGAATCACGAAGTGGCCGATGCTGGAAAATTCCCCGAGTTTGCGTAACAGGTATACATGGATAGAAGAGGGACATGCCCCTTTGGAGACCCAATCCTATAGCTTAAACCATGGGAAACCAACCTAGTCAACACAAGGATTCTAAATCTGCTTGAAATTCCTCATTTTGGAAGGGGGAAAGAAGTAAACAATTGCGTCAAGGAGTTGATGACGGTCCTCCATGGAGGATTCTTATGGTTGGAACAACTCGTCTCAATAGACGTGGAGCTTATTGCACTCATCACAAGTATGCCATCAATGGGTGAGAACCCTGCATAATAGTTGGATGACAAAACAAAGGAGAAATCCTTAGCCGAGGAGATGAAGAAAACATATGCCACAGGGAGGGGATCACGTAGGATCATAATCAAGAGGATCATCGATGCAACAAAGAGGATGGCCACCAAGCTCATGGCTTGCTAAATTCTTAGGAAATGGCGCATGAAGGAAGTCTCTTCTAGGGTCATCGCAACTGCAGTACAATGCGCTAATGGTACTGCACTCAGCTGGGCCCCTTATCTATTAAAATTGTTCCTCGAAGAGTGAAAAGATGCACAAGACTTGGGAACAAAGTTCCACTATTTGTGGTTACTCATTTTGATACGCTGATGGGGTGGAGGAAGCCCCCGTACTCTCATTTTTGTGACTGGATAGGTCGTTGTCGCGCAACATGGTACACATGATTGGGGAGAAATTCGGACCCCAAGCATAGAACTGCCAAGACAAGCACCTTTCCTAGGTACTTCACCAAGATAGAAGACAACGTTGCGAACACTTGGAGGATTACTCTAGACGTGGTCGCACAATACATGGACATAGCCAGTTTCAGAGTGACAAGGCATAATATGTGGATCCAAGCATGTAGGGATCTAGAGAAGGAATGACTACAACTGAGATACTGCATCATTGAAGACAACATAGAAATGGCAATGAGGGATTGGCACGATGACTAGAGGATTATAGTTCTAACTCAACAAGTTCCTAAGGGTAAAGAGGTAGACACCGCTACGCCCAAAAAGTCGACGGAGTTGGGGAAACCCAGTCAGAAGTTAGCGCAATAGAAGAAGGGGAGTGCATCAAAGAATAATACATAGGCAACACAAAAGGACACTGCCCCAGGACAAAAAGAACAAGGAGTGGGGGCCACTACGATGTAAGAAACCTCTGCTGCATCCACTCCACAAGAGACAGGGCCCCTTAAGAGGATAATAATACATACAGGAGGGTCGCACAAGAAGGTGAAATCACACAAACAACTATCACAATACACAATCACCGAGGATGACGCAGACCTCCTGCCAGAAAGGGTGCAAGACCGCGCAACGAAAGATTTTGAAGAAGCTCAACACTAAAGAGGAAAAATACAAGATGACCTGACAGGAGTAAAGCAGGTCCTCGAGCAGATCAGGTCAGTGCAGAGGCATGAAAGGGGAACTGTATCTTTAATCGAAGAAGTAGGAATAGCGACAAGGACTATGTCGTGCAAGGAGGACACAATTCAGACTATTGCCCAGGCGAGTCCGACTTTCATGATAACAACTAATATGCTACAAATGGATGAAACTACAAGACAAATTCCATCGAAGGATTTGACGCAGGTAGAGATGGTATTAGCAAGAATAGCTACCAAGGCACTATACAAGCTCCAATTCAGTGTCGCACAAGAGGTACAATCATGTGCTAGAACAGATGCAGTAAAACTACAGGAGACAAGAGATGGAAATGAAGCCTTGGAATTGGTGATCGAATATGTCAAGTTTGAAACCAAGGAAGAAAATGAGCATGCATATAGAATCGAATAGGGTGTGACAACAATGTACCATCACATCCCTGAAAGTGAGCAGGTATAAAACACAAGCGCAGAGGAGAAACTCAAGCGTATTGCCAAAACCATTGAACACTATAGCCACAAGATTGAGGAATTAAAAGAAAAACTGACTCCTACAACACGTCCCAAGGTGAGAGAGCAGAGGAAAGAAGAAGCTGTACTCCAAATGGCAGCAATGGAGGAACAAGTCAGTGCATTAGCAATTTTTCTTGACAGAGCAACATAGCTCTGGACAACATTGGATGAGGATGAGAAGGCCCAACAGTGGGACCAAGAGGAGGAGAGTCTAAGTGTAAGCATGCAAGAGCTCAAGAACTGACATAAAAATATGAGCATCTCAAAGCGCCTGAAAGGTAATCAGGACTTAAAGAATATGCAGGCATATTTGAACACCATGTAGAGGCAAAAATAGAAGAGGCAGGCAGAAGTAGAACCATTCTAGGAGCAAGTAGCGTAATTGATCGAGCGATTAGAGGAGGAAAAGAGGAAAATGGTGAAAGAACAAACAGAGGGCGCAAAACTGATCCAGGAGGATATCACAACGTATTTAGTAGAGGCATTGACAGGAAGAGCTACACAGGTCCAGGCAAGAGGAAGGGAACTTGCAAACAAGTTCCACATCCTAGCAGAGCTTGTTCAGGGAGCGCACAATGCCTAGGTGGCTCGGGGCAAGCCACATGTCAGTGTTGGGGGCATGTTGGGAACATGCCTATTTTGAGGAAATACAATTGGAAATATTGTTATAGATAATTGATCTAGGTGGATATCGATGGCCACCCACCTTTTCCAACTCTCTCAAAACAATTTTCTGGCAATTTTGGCAATTTACTATTTTTAGCAGTTTTTAACTTCCGGGGCCATTTTGAGGGCCTAAATGAAGGTTTTTTGGGATTGAGCTTCTCAATGATAGAAGCAATCTCTTATTGATCCCCCTAAATGAATCTCCTCAATGATACCTTTCCAACGGGATATCATGCGCCTAAAACAAATATCATATGCAAAAGTTATGACCCCGAGAAGTTGATGTACTAATTTACCAAAACGGGGCCCACACGACTTTTGGCGCTTCATCTCCTAGGGTTAGGTTTTTCGATGTCTAGGGTTTTTGACATTCCTGTTTATTGTAAAAAGGCCTTCAGAGCCTCATTGTAATCATCTCTTGTGAATGAGCGCAGCCGTCACATCTCTTCTCAGAGATAAGCCACCACCATTCCAGTAAGCTTGTTTTCCACTACATTCTACAGTTTTAGCTTATTTCCTTATTGAATAGAAAACCGGTTTTACTACATATCTATTATTCATTGTTAAGCATATTTTAATAATTTGTATTCATTTTGTTCTGCTCATAAAATCTAGATCAATGGTATCAGAGCGATCTGCTTCTTGTCGTCTTAATAAATGTCCCCAATGAGGTTACTGTACAAAGAATAAGGTCTCGAGATTATTTCTCTTGAAGACAAAAGATCTCGCACGCCCAAGCGACCTTCCATGGCAGGAGAAAATAAATATGACAGGACATGAGATCCTTTCAAAATGTTGCTTAAGGAAGCTCTCATGAAACAACAAGATGATGGATAGTTTCATGAAAATCCTTCGATGACTACCAACATGCGACACATCTTCCTCGAGCAAAGGCGCCATCCACTTCAAGGTACAAATAAAATTCGATATTCCTATATTTTAAGGTCAGATAGATACATATACTGTAGACAAGTGGTTGAATATACTAGAAGCTTATTTTTCTGTCCATAAATTTTTGAATATAGAAAAGATTACTTTTGCACTCCTCAAAGCCATTCCCAATGTCAAATATTGGTGGGAAACTTTCAGTGAGAAAAAGGAAATAGAGGAACCCTCATTATTTATAGTCACATCCACCTGGGAATCCTTCAAGGATGATATTAAGGAACAATACTACCCTATCGAAATTTATGATGACTTGTATACCAAATGGACCACACTGCGGAAAGAAAGAGACCAACCAGTGCCAGAGTTCACAAATGTCTTCCATACTTTGCGTACCAATATGGTTATCAAAGATTCAAAGCGATATCTGGTGCTCAAGTATCTAGGTGCTCTGCATAGATATATCCAGACTGAAATAGAATTTCTGGACATCTCGTGATCCGGATTTTATGAGAAGAATGAAATGAATACAGATTATTAACAGGTGCTTAACACAAAATAACAGAGATACAGTAAAACTGGTTTTCTATTCAATAACGAAATAAGCTGAAACTGTAAAATGCAGCGGAAACAAGCTTGCTGGAATGGTGGCGGCTTATCTTTGAGAAGAGATGTGACGGCAGTACACATTCGCAAGAAGAAGGTTACAATGAGGCTCTGAAGGCCTTTTTACAATAAGAAAGAATTCCAAATACCCTAGACATCCAAAAACCTAACCCTAGGAGATGAAGCGCCAAAAGTCATGTGGGCCCCGTTTGGGTACGCTAGTACATCAACTTCTAGGGGTCACAACTTTTGCATACGATCTCCGTTTTAGGCGTGTGATAGCCCGTTGGAAAGGTATCATCGAGGAGATTCATTTTGGGGGCTCAATCATGCCTTTGACCATCATTGAGGAGATCGATACCAAAAAACCTTCATTTAGGCCCTCAAAATGGCCTCGGAAGTAAAAACTGCTAAAAATAGCAAATTGCCAAAAATGTCAGAAAACTGTTTTGAGCCAGTTGGAAAAGGTGGGTGGCCACCGATATCCATCTAGATCAATTATCCCTCCTTAGGAAGAAATGGTCTCCATTGCGTTGAGGTCCCCCATTAGATGAGGAAATTTCTGCTGAATTTGGCCCCGGGTGAGCCACTTTCCTTGGTGCAGGAGCTGCCCTGCTTTGACAACTCGATAAAGCTGGATCCCTTGTTGTCGAGTTCCCTTGATCTGTCTATCCACAATATGATCATTGGATGCCTGTTGTATGCAGTCGGGTTGAGCTCTATTGGTGTCAGTTGTTCTGCTACTTCTGAGGTGTCCAATAATGGTGGGAAATAAGGGCGAAGGAGATCCATGTTGAACACTGGGTGCTGGCCAAGGAAAGGAGGAATGTTGAGCTCAAAATCATTATCCCCATGGCCTTGGTGATAGTGTACGGTCCATAACGGAGTGGGAAAAGCTTCTGATGGGGTCCTGTAAGGCATTCTTTCTGCAAGTGCAACCAAACTTTGTCACCCACCTGAAACTTATGCGGCACCCGATGTTGATCATGGCATTGTTTGTACTTGTCATTGGACTTTTGTAGGATATCCTGAACCTGTTGGCGGATGTGCTGGATCCACTCAATGAACTGGGTGGCTTTGTCAGCTTCAGTTGGAGCAGGAGATGAGTCAGTCGAGGTGATCGCAAGGGGAAGTGCAACATCTATGGGACCCAATGGTTGGAATCCCAACCCCACTTGACAAGGGATGTGGTCGGTTGAGCTATGAAGAGGGGATGTAGTCCATTGAGATGGATTCCCATGCCCTGTCAAGAGTAGGAAGAGGGGTGTACAGGCCCTGTTTCTTAGTGGTCGGTTTGGAAATAACGTAGGCAGTGCAGGACCTAATATACTTGCCGACCTCTTATCGAATTTTCGGCCAGTAGAAATGTTTCTGTAGCATCGCTATGTCGTTTCCACGCCGAAGTGTCCTGCCACCCGACTGTAGTGAGATTCCCAGATCAGCTTTGCTCGCTCACTTGATGGAACACAGATATGGCCCATACGACACACCAACCCATCCTGAAGATGGAAATTATCGACAACTGCATTTTCACCCAACATTTGGTAGGTGGTGGTGAAGTCAGGGTCTGTCTCATAGAGTTGGGGCCATCCAAATGTCTCATGGCTGCAAGAGTCTAGAACCATGGTGAGTGCCACGAATGGCGGTCTATTGAGGCAATCAGTGACATGATTGGTGCTTCCTGTTTTATACTTGATGTTGAGGTGGAATTGCTGCAAGTATGTGGACCACTTTTGATGGCAGTCATTCTGCAATTTTCCCTATGTCTGCATGAGCTGCAACGGCTTATGATCAGTGTGGATGACTATCTCCTTCCCAAGAATGTAATGTCTCCACTGGCGGCATGCTTGCACAATGGAGTACATTTCTTTGTCGTAAGTAGGGTACTTACAGACAGTATCTGACAGTGTTTCACTATGATAGGCCACGGGGTGGCCGTGCTGAGTGAGAACAACGCCCACAACATAGTCTGAAGCATCTATCTCAATCTCAAAGGGATGCTGCAGGTCTGGTATTGAAAGTACTAGGGCTGAGCACAAGCGTTGCTTCAAATCATCGAACGCTTGTTGTTGGGACCGGCCCCACACAAATTTCACCTTACCACCACCCCTGTTTATTTGGCTGAGGGCCCATGCAATATGGGAGAAACCCAGCACAAACCTGCAGTAGAAATTAGCAAGTCCCAAGAAGCTCCGAAGCTCAGTGAGTGTTGTTGGGGCTGGCCAGTCACAGATGACTTGGATCTTGGATGGATCCACATGTACGCCATGCTGATCAATGATGTAGCCCAGGTAATGGACCCTGTCCATGCCGAAGGAGCATTTTTCCAGGTTTGCATATAGCTTGTGCTCCCGCAGGGTGTGTAGAACCTGCTGAATATGCTGCAAGTGTTCGGCCCAAGTCTTGCTGTAAATTAGAATGTCATCCAAATACACCACTAAAAAAGTATTGGTGAATGGTCGCAGGATATCATCCATCATCCTCATGAAAGTGGCTGGAGCATTTGTCAAACCAAAGGGCATGACCAACCATTCAAAAAGTCCTTCCTTTGACTTGAAGGTGGTCTTCCATACATCTGTCTGTTCTATCGGGACCTGGTGGTAGCCAGACTTCAGATCAATCTTACTGAAGTATTTGGCCCCCGTGAGTTGATCAAGGAGGTCATCGATTCGGGGAATTGGGTAGCGGTTTCTGACAGTGATTTTATTCAGATCCTGGTAATCAATACAGAGTCCCCAGGTTCCATCTTTCTTTTATACCAGCACGATTGGACTCCTGCAAGGTGATGAGCTGGGGTGGATGTGCCCCCTTGTGGAGAAGTTCTTGGATCTATCGCTTGATCTCCTCATTCTCTAACAAAGAGTGACGATAGACTGGCCCATTGGGCAGTGGTGCGTTGAGGGTTAGATCTATGGGGTGCTTGACCTGGCAGTGCATAGGAACCTCTGTAGGCGAGGAGAAGATATCCGAGTATTCTTCCACGACCTTATCTACCTACTTCTGCTGTGTGGAGAGGTCGACCGCAAAGACCCTGGATGTGGCTGCGATCTTTCACTTATTCTGAGAGCAAATCACGAAGAAGAAAAACTTCCCCGTCTGAGAGATGACCTTCCTGCATTGCTTAGCAGAGATCAAGGAAATAGCACTAGGTGGGATTGCCTCGGGTATCCTATACAATTTCTTGTTCAAAGTAATAATAACACTATGAGGCCTAGACTCATATACAACATGATGTTTCCATAAATAAGGTTGGCCCAAAAGAACATCACAAACTTCAAGAGGAGAAACATCACACAATACCTATTCTTTGAAGGGCTTGATGCCGTATGACAGTCGACACTGTTGGCTGACGCAGAGATCACTTCCTTGGTGGAGCCATCCAATGGTGTAGGGTTGTGGGTGCGGCATTGTTGGCAGGGCTAGCCGCTTGATGACCTCTGCTGAGATGAGGTTCTTCTGGCTACCACTATTAACGATGAAGTGTAGTGGGGTGCCTTTTACCCACATCTGTGAATGGAAGAGGTGCTCTCCTTCTTCTGGCTCCTCTGGTTCACCAGGCTGGAGCTTGGTGGTAGCAATGGTGGCATTGGGTTCCGCATCAATGATCTATCTTCCCCTTTCTGGTTTTGTCTCGAAGTCAGAATCTGCATTTGATTTAGAGGCTTTCACTTTGGCCACCAGCGACTGCTTTGAGCAGTAGTCAGCAGTGTTATGCCAAGGGCTCTTATGGAAGTCGCACCACTTCCCGGTATCTTTTTTTGTCTTTCCGGTGTCCTTCTTTGCTTGCGGCTTGTACTGGTTGTCTTGATACTACCCATCTTTTCTCTATCCTTTGTTCAGTGGGTTGGGGCCGCCCTTTCCTGGCTTTTGTTGTGAGGGGTTCCCAGGCCCAAATTGCCGCGTCTTTTGTTTGAGCTTCTGCTCGATTTTGACGACATATCGGTAGGCCGCACCCAAGGATGAGATGTCTAGAAATTCCATTTCAGTCTGGATGTACCTATGCAGAGCACCGTGATACTTGAGCACCATATGTCACTCTGAATCTTTGATACCCAACTTGGTGCGCAAGGTATGGAGGATATTTGTGAAATCTGGCACTGCTTGGTCTCTTTCTTGCCGCAGTGTGGTCCATTTGGTATACAGGTCGTCATAACTTCCAACAGGGTAGTATTGTTCCTTAATAACATCCCTGAAGGATTTCCAAGTGGCCATGACTTAAAATAATGAGGTTTCCTCTGTTTCCTTTTGCTCACAGAAAGTTTCCCACCAATCTTTGACATGGGGAACGGCTTTGAGGAGTGCAAAAGTAATCTTTTCTCTATTCGAAAATTTATGAACAGAAAAATACCCTTCTAGTAGATTTAACCAATTGTCTACGAAATCTGCATCTATCTAACCTTCAAATATAGGAATATCAAATTTTATTTTTACCTTGAAGGGGGCGGCGCCTCCGTTCGAAGAAGATGTGTCGCATGTTGGTAGTCGCCGAAGGATTTACATGAAACTATCCATCATCTCGTTCCTCTGTTGTGTGAGGGATTCCTCAATCAACAGTTTGAAAGGATCTCCTGTCCCGTAATATTTCTTTTCTCCTACCATGGGAGGTCTCTTGGGCATGCAAGAGCTTCTATCCTCAAGAGAAACAAGCTCGAGACCCAACTCTTTGTACTTCGGCCTCGTTGGGGACATTCATTAAGACGACAAGGAGCAGACCGCTATGATACCACTGATATGGATTTTATGAGCAGAATGAAATGAATACATATTATTAACAGGTTCTTAACACAAAATAACAGAGATACAGTAAAACTGGTTTTCTATTCAATAACGAAATAAGCTGAAACTGTAAAATGTAGCGGAAACAAGCTTGCTGGAATGGTGGTGGCTTATCTCTGAGAAGAGATGTGACGACAGCGCGCATTCACAAGAAGAAGGTTACAATGAGGATCTGAAGGCATTTTTACAATAAGAAAGAATACCAAAACCCCTAGACATCCAAAAACCTAACCCTAGGAGATGAAGCGCCAAAAGTCATGTGGGCCCCGTTTGGGTAAGCTAGTACATCAACTTCCCGGGGTCGTAACTTTTGCATACGATCTCCGTTTTAGGCGTGTGATAGCCCGTTGGAAAGGTATCATAGAGGAGATTAATTTTGGGGGCTCAACCATGTCTTAATATATTGTTGAGGAGCTCGATACCGAAAAACCTTCATTTAGGCCCTCAAAATGGCCCCGGAAGTAAAAACTGCTAAAAATAGTAAATTGCCAAAAATGTCAGAACACTGTTTTGAGTCAGTTGGAAAAGGTGGGTGTCCATTGATATCCATCTGGATCATCTCATCCTTGGGCATGACCTTCCGATATGTTGTCAAAATCGAGTAGAAGCTCAAACAAAAGACATAGAAATTTTTGCGTGGGAACCCCTCACAACAAAAGCCAGGAAGGGGCCGCCCCAACCCATAGAACAAAGTTCAAAGAAAATATGGACAATATTAGGAAAACCAGTCCAAGCCACAAGAAAATAAGGACATCACAAAGACGAAGAAAGATACTGGGAAGTGGTATGAGTTCCATAAGATCCCTTGTCATAACACTGTTGACTGCCGCTCAAAGTAGTCGTTGGTGGTCGAAATGAAAGCCTCTGAATCAAATGTGGGTTCAGACTCTGAGTCAGAACTAGAAAGGGGAAGAAAAATCATTGACGCAGAACCCAGTGCCACCATTGCTACCACCAAGCTCTAGCCTCGTGAAGTCTAGGCCTCGTAGTGTTATTATTACTTTGAATAGGAAATTGTACATGATACCCGAGGAAATACCTCCTAGTGCTATTTCCTTGATCTTTGCCAAGCAATGCATGAAGGTTATCTCTCAGAATGGGAAATTTGTCTTCTTCATGATTCGATCTCAGAGTGAGCAAATGAGAGCAACCACATCCAGGGCCTCTGCGACCGATCTCTCCACACAACAGAAGCAAGTAGATAAGGTCATGGAAGAATAATACTCATATATATTCTCCTTTCCTACTGGGGTACCTCTGCACTGTCAGGTCAAGCATCCCATTTATCTAAACCCAGGTGCACCACTACCTAATGGGGAAATATACCGTCGCTCTCTATTAAAAAATGAGGAGATCAAGAGGCAGATCCAAGAACTGATCCACAAAGGGAAAATACATCCCAACTGATCGCCTTGTGGGAGCCCAATCGTGCTGGTGCAGAAGAAATATAGGACCTGGTGACTCTGCATTGATTACTGAGCCCTGAATAAAATCATAGTCTGAAACCGGTACCCAATTCCTCGAATCGACGACCTCCTTGATCAGCTCAAAGGGTCCAAATACTTCAGTAAGATTGATCTGAGTTCTGGCTACCACCAGGTCCCAATAGAACAGACAGATGTATGGAAGACTGCCTTCAAGTCAAAATAAGGTCTTTTTTAATGGCTGGTCATGCCCTTTGGTTTAACAAATGCTTCAACAACATTTATGAAGATGATGGATGATATCCTACAACCTTTCACCAATACTTTTGTAGTGGTGTATCTGGATGACATCCTCATTTGCAACAAGACTTGGACGGAACACTTGGAGCATATTCAATAGGTTCTACACAGCCTGCAGTATCACAAACTATATGCAAACTTGGAAAAATGCTCCTTCGACATGGATAGGGTCCATTACTTAGGCTACATTGTTGATCGACATGGTGTGCATGTGGATCTAGCCAAGATCCAAGTCATTCGTGACTGGCCAGCCCCAATCACATTCACTGAACTTCAGAGCTTCTTGGGCCTCACTAAGTTCTATCGCAAGTTTGTGTTGGGATTATCTCATATTGTATGGGCCTTCATCCAAGTAGCCAGGGGTGGCGGTAAGGAAAAATTTGTGTGGGGCCTGTCCCAACAACAAGCCTTTGATGACTTGAAGAAGTGTTCGTGCTCATCCCCAGTACTTTCATTACCAGACCTACAACATCCCTTTGAGATCGAGACAGATGCTTCAAACTATGATGTAGGTGTCATTCTCACTCAACACGACCACCCCATGGAATATCATAGTGAGACACTATCAAATGCTATCCATAAGTACCCTACATATGACAAAGAAATGTACTCCATTGTGAAAGCCTGCTGCCAGTGGAGACATTACATTCTTGGGAAGAAGAAAGTCATCAAAACTGATCACAAGCCACTACAGTTCATGCAGACCCAAGGAAAATTGCAGAATGATTTCCATCAGGAGTGGTCCACATACTTACAACAGTTCCACCTCAACATCAAGTATAAAATAGGAAGTACCAATCGAGTTGATGATTTCCTCAGCCGACCTCCAGTTGCGACACCCACCACGGTGCTAGAATCTTGAGGCCACGAGACCTCCGAAAGGCCCCACCTCTATGAGACAGACCCTGACTTCTCCACCACCTACCAAATGTTGGGTGCCAACTCAGTGGTCACTAATTTCCATCTTCAAGATGGGTTGTTGTGCCATTTGGGCCATATTTGCGTTCCATCAAGCGAGCACATGAAGATGATTTGGGAAGCTCACTATAGTCGGGTGGTAGGACACTTTGGGGTCGAAAAGACAGTGGCAGTGTTGCAGAAACATTTCTATTGGCCGAAACTTCGACATGATGTCGGCAAGTATATCAGGTCCTACACCACCTGCGCTATTTCCAAAATGACCACTAAGAAACAAGGCCTGTATACCCCTCTGCCTACTCTTGACAGGCCGTGGTAATCCATCTCAATGGACTACATGTCGGGTCTCCCATCCACCAAGAGGGGAAATGACTGTGTTTTTGTGTTTGTTGATCACTTTTCCAGGATGGCGATTCTATCCGCCTTCAAGAAGAACAACACAATAGAAGCCACTGCAAAGATATTCTTTGAATGAGTATGGGTACATTTTGGGACCCCACAAACCATTATCTCAGACCATGACAATCGGTTCCTCAACACATTCTGGTCGAGCCTCTGGTCACTGTTGGATACCAAGCTCACCAAATCCACTACCTTCCACCCCAAGATAGATGGACAAACTGAGGTTGTCAATCAGATGATCGTACATATCCTATGCATGTACAATTCAAAACACCCCCACACATGGGATGAGAGTATTCCCTATGTCCAACATAGATACAACCGAGCCCTGCATAGCTCAACTGGCCACAACCCCTTTCAGGTGGGGTTGGGATTCCAACCATTGGGCCCCATGGATGTTGCACTACCCCTGGTGACCACCTTGGTCGACTTGTCCCCTGCTCCACCAGAATCTGACAAAGCCACCCAGTTCATTGAGAAGATCTAGCACATCCTCCAACAGGTTCAGGATATTCTACAAAAGTCTAATGCCAAGTACAAGAAGTGCCATGATCAACATCGGGTCCCACATAAGTTTCATGTGGGAGAAAAAGTTTGGTTGCACTTGTAGAAAGAATGCCTTACATGGCCCGATCAAAAGCTTCTCCCATTCCATTATGGGTCATACACCATCACCAAGGTTGTGGGTGACAATTATTTTGATCTCAACATTCCCCCTTTCCTTGGCTTGCACCCAGTCTTCAATGTGGCTCTCCTTTGACCATATTTCCCACCATTATTGGACACCTCAGAGATAGCAGAGCAGTTGACACCAACAGAGATCAAACCTAATTGCATGAAACAAGAATCCAATGATCATATTGTGGACACATAGATCAAGGGAACTCAACAACAAAGGATCCAACTTTATCGAGTCGTCAAAGTAGGGCAACTCCTGCACCAAGGCAAGTGGCTCACCCGAGGCCAAATTCAACAAAATTTTCCTCATATGATGGGGGGAGTCAATGCAATGGAGAACATTACTTCTTAAGGAGGTAGGATTGATCCAGGTAGATATCGCTGGCCACCCACCTTTTCCAACTCGCTCAAAACAATTTTCTAACAATTTTGGCAATTTACTATTTTTAGCAGTTTTTAACTTCTGGGGCCATTTTGAGGGCCTAAATGAAGGTTTTTCGGGATCGAGCTTCTCAATCATAGCAAAGGCTCTGATTGATCCCCCTAAATGAATTTCCTCGACGATAGCTTTCCAACGGGTTATCGTGCGCCTAAAACAAAGATCGTATGTAAAAGTTACAACCCCGAGAAGTTGATGTACTAACTTACCCAAACAAGGCCCACATGACTTTTGGCGCTTCATCTCCTAGGGTTAGGTTTTTGGATGTCTAGGGTTTTTGACATTCCTGTTTATTGTAAAAATTCTTTCAGATCCTCATTGTAATCATCTTCTTGTGAATGAGTGCAATCATCACATCTCTTTTTCAGAGATAAGCCGCCACCATTCCATCAAGCTTGTTTTCCGCTGCATTTTACAGTTTCAGCTTATTTCCTTATTGAATAGAAAACCAATTTTACTGTATCTCTATTATTTTGTGTTAAACATATTTTAATAATTTGTATTCATTTCGTTCTTCTCATAAAATCTGGATCAATAGTCAAGGGAACTATTTTAATATCAGATCCCAATTTTGTAAGATGTTGAGCTGTAGGAGAGTAAAGTAGCTAGACCTTGAGGGTTAGATCGTAGGCTAGGGAGCCTGGTGCGATCTAGTTAGCCTCACAAGGGTTGTGGAGTCTGTTTTGTGATTGTTGGAATAGATTTGTAGTGTGCACAATGCCACATATTGCAAAACCATAATAAACGAGCATGAGAAGCCAGATCTTTGTGGATGTAGCCCACGAGGGGGTGAACCATGGTAACACTTGTGTTATGTGATGTGTTTATTGCATATTTAATTTCTATAAGTAGTTAGTTGATGAATAAATAATTCTGTGAGATTTGTTATATGTTAGATCTATTAGAATGCATGCATAAACTTAATATATGAATGGATCCTGCGAATAGTAGAGAGGACCATCGGATCAAGGCTTAAGAAGATGAATTGAAATTCGAGATCCGCACTCTTTCCTAGAATGAAAGAATCTAACCATTGCAGTCACCCATAGAACTATCTAAAGTGAGATTGCACAGTACACTTGTGTGCTGTGTTACCTTTTGGTTTACGAGGAGGGCCGATAGTTTTAGAGGGATTTGTTGGAAGTTTGTTCAGATCTAAACCTGGGTCATCCCAAGAAGTAGTTAGAGAAGGAGATCAACCAAAAAATTTCTTCCTTACATTTGATGCTACAGGATGAAGAATTAAATTATTCAAATGTTTCTCAAAGGATAAATATGCTACTAGCCCTGGAAGAACAAATACTTTTATCCTTGGAAAATTTAAAAAGGAGGCAACATACAATAAGGAAGTATTTAACAAAAGATCAAACACCGCTGAATTTAAAATTGATAACAATGTCTTAATGTGGGATTCAACCCATGCTGAGAGAGGAGGACATTCTAAATTCCAAAAGTTATGGCTAGGTCCTTTCAAAATTGCTTTTATCCTTGGCACAAATTCATATCTTCTTAAAGACATGGATGAACGATTGTTTTCTTAGAGTACCAATGGTTCCCACTTGAAGCATTATGTGGAACCATCTTGACCCCTGGTTCTATTTTTGTGTAAGTATGTTTGTTGTATATATTTTTTTCTTACGCTTTTTTTTTTCCTGTCACTTTGGTGTATTGAGTTTGATTTTCTATTGTTTATTTTGCATAGTCACTAGAAATAAAGTCTGGAATAGTTTTTTCGTAACGCTGTCACTCTGTCAGTATTGTTGATCAATAAAAACAAGATAAACACAACTGCTACGATATCTTCTTTTTGAGACACCGATGGAGTAGATTTTTTCTTTCAATACTGTTGTAGTATAGTTGGTTTTGTTTTCTTCCCGATTTATGCTATCCATTTTCTTCCCTCTATTATGAGATCTAAGATCATATTAGAAGCATTCTCCTTGAAGTTTCATGTAAAAAATGTCATTAGTTGTGAACCTTGTTGATTTTTATGCATACAAGACCACTTCCCCTCATACATCTCACTTTCCATAAGTTATTCCCTGAAATCCCATCTCATCATTTCCATTAAACCATCATTTTCCTCTATTGCATAACTATTTTCTGAACACTCTCAATCACCTACTTCTACTCGTTTGCAGAACCAAGCATTCTGAGTTATAAATCTATTGAAAATAGATTTCCCTCTGGAGTCGTGAGTTTGTTGACAGCCAGAAGCGCAACATAAAATTCTTGCATGCAAATGAGTTGCAATGCATTATTAATTATATATATTTTAAATAATACTAGATAGGTGGGAGCACTTTAGAAAAATAATGATAGAAAGCACTCCTCTCATTGCTCATGATTACCTTACGAGAAAGATTCTACAGTTTGAGAATAAGGGGATATCCTAACCTGTTTCTATGTGCAACTAAGGGATGTTGGGTGTGTTAGCAGTTTGATTTTAAAACAGAGAAAATGTTTATTTTATTAAACATATCACTTTACTCTTGCTACCCCTAGATTTTGATAGATTGCTCCAACTATAAGCCACATGCAACTTATGATATATATGGGAAAAATGGTTATTATGTTGGTTGTAATACTCCACTAACAAGGAATGTCGGACATGTTATTTCGGTGTTAAGTGTTAAATGGTCATTTTATTACTACAAAATTCATATGAGAAACCGATTCGACTTTGAGTTTGGATATGGTATGTTATGGATATTGGATATATGATGGTTGATATTTTATGTCTAGAACAAGTCTTGGAGGCTAAGAGAACTCCATAGTCGGATGTGGTTGATGGCATTTAATGTGGAAAGAGGAGAAGCAACATGCATTTACTTCATGTCGTTCTTACCCTACCTCGAAGCCACCACCTTCACTATTCCATTCACACTTTTTGTGGTTTCTTTGGTTGGTAGCGCCTCCATCATACTCGGCCTTTGGACAAAGAAATTGTGCTCTATTAATTTGCTAGAATTCTTATAACATGTATGGTGTTTTACCTCTTCATTCATGGATTTCTCTATACTCTGGATAAAATTATCTTGTTGGCTCTTAGAGTTTTCATGCATAATGTGTTTTTTTTCCAAAGTTTACAGTGGATTGTTTATGGGCATTATGGTCGAGTATGATATATTTGATTTGGGTTTATTCCTGTTGGCATTTGAGTGTTTCAACTAAAATTGTTATCCAACATTCTATTTTTATTGAAATATTTGGCCGTATGGCACCTGTAGTAAAGGTGGTATTATTGTGGTATGACTGTTGAAAAACGTCTTATGGTGAACGTGTTCAATTTTTGCTTTTCTTGTGGTTTAATTTTAATGGGTTTTTCTATGTAAAAGAAAAGGAACAATCAATTTATGTGACTGTTGTACCCTCACCTCATACCCAGACTGTAGAAGATATACAGTTTCAGTATTGCCACGATTTTTTATGAAATAATGGCCCGTGTATAATGTCCGACGACCGCTTTGGGAAGTTTGTGGAAACGTTTGTGAAGGGCAGGGGTTGTTTTTGGTTTAGCTAGCAACCACTCTTCAAAATATAAGCCCATAGGTCCGCTCCTAGACTTGTTTCTCCATCCAATAAGGTGGGAAATTAAATAAACATTAACCCAGATTCAAAATCTTGTTGGTTGTTTTGACCAAATAGTGGGAATATTAATTTGACCCACTGAACCGTGGCTTGCTTGTTGATTACCCATAAGGAAATTTTTTCGACTTGAAGTTGATGTGGGTTTGATGCTCACCATGATCTCATGGGGTTTCAACCTCGATTTGTTTTGGCAGTTGTTATTTTGGGTTGTAATGTAAATTGTATGTGATGTATAGTCGAGGAGTTTTACGATTGTTTTCTTCTCAGCCTCTCATGTCGACTTGAGGCATTTTGGTTATGGTTTTGACTGAGTCAAATTGCTTTGATGACGATATCATGCATAATGCCAAGTTAAATAATATCTATGGTTTTAAAAGGAGAAATGAAATTTGAATAGTTTAATAACCCTGCCATTTTCTTTGAGATTTGTATTGGACAATTTAAGGAAAATATTGCCATATCGTGGATATTGTATGTTAAAAGGATTGTTTCCATGTTATGGATTCTGTGTGTTGAAGTTTAAAAGGGCACAATGGTACACACAAAATTTGGTGGAATTTTTGGAAATAAAGGTGCATAGTAAACAATACATACTTAAATAATTTTGTGGATATTTAAATGATTGTTGTTGGATAATGGAAATGATGATTTTAAATTCAATAAATGATTTTTGTAACAAAACAATAATTTTTATTATTCCCATTCATTGTCTCATTTTTCGCTCATTATACGCTCACCACATTCCCAATAACATTTTATCCATCCCCGATTCTGTTATCTTGAATATCATTTTTAACTTGAAAAGATTAAAGAGAATTGAATAATGATTTTGGGTTGGAAATTGTGACATGGAGATATTTTTTTTGGAAGAAAAGGGCTTTGCGTTGCTTGAACCATATTCGTTGTTGATTCCCGTCCATGCTACCATTATTCATTCATTATAAAGCCCCTCATATTCTTGATGACCCTATCATTCCCTGTTTAATTGCAGTTAATTATTAAATTGGATTTGGTGAAGTTGTGTTAATGGATGGATTGCATATGCTTATGTTGTGAATTATACAGCCAACATCTTGATTTTATTTAGGTAGAGTATTAATGAATGGATTGATAAAAAAAATCATATTCTGATTGGAATATTGATTCACGATGAGTTTCTTTAGCCGGGGCAACAATGGCAGAGGTGTAAACAAAGGTAGAGGAAATAATTGGCAAAGAGGCCATAGAAGGCTACGATTCTCAATACATTTTGATGTTGATCCACAAGAACTAAATCAACTTTTCCAAGCTGGATTTTTTAATCTAGCTGGCCAAGGAATTATGCAACCTAGGCCTGAGAGGCCTCCTTTCCAGCCACACCACAATTTCTCTAGTATTCGTGTTCCCCCTCATGTTTCTAAGTAGCAAGAACCACCTGCCAATGATGTCTGGCAAGAGATCGTCCACCAACTTGTTCCACATCATAATGGATGGCTTACAATATCGTTTCCATTACCCCTCCTCCACCGCCATTTAATCCAAATGCACAAGCTGATCGCATTGTTTCACCAGTCCAGTCTTCACATGCAAGCAAAAGGCTTAAAACCACTATGCCTGAACCAGAGATTGACAAATGGAAAGAAGTGGCCAATTCCCCTAACTCTTCTAAAAATTCATTTGAATCGGTGTCCTCCCATCTCCACCTCAAGGATAATTTCTCCCATGTCATCAGTGAAATCAATCCTCAAGGTTCCAATCAG
Organism: Picea engelmannii; assembly: GCA_009831015.1. Taxonomy (NCBI): domain Eukaryota; kingdom Viridiplantae; phylum Streptophyta; class Pinopsida; order Pinales; family Pinaceae; genus Picea; species Picea engelmannii. The sequence continues at coordinate 86,790 of ML811015.1, forward strand.
CCTAAAGCTGCTACAGAAGGCAAAACAACATGAATATCAAAAGAGAGCAATAGTGAAAAGAGGCAAACCGCCTCTCATAACAAATATGGTTTTTAATGTTGTTAATCCTATTTTATTTTGAGGACATTCTTTTAATTTGATATGAAAAATTTTTGGACAACAAATACATATTTAGAGAGGATTTTGGACAACATGGATATAATGCTATTTTTGGATATAGTCATGTATTTTTTTATTTTTTATATTAAAATATTTGACTATTAATATGAAGATGAGAGTTACAAGGAAAATGTTTGAATTAAATATTTGGGGTATTATACTTCATGTTTTGATGATTATTAAAGAATTGGATGGGAGTGACAAGGGGTCCCACATATTTAGTTATTATTTAAATAGACGCTTATCTATATATATTATTATTTATTTGTATCAACTAATTAGTTAAGCTAATTAAGCTTAACAAAAGAAAGGTAGTTGAACTACCATAACTTATTGAGAAAGTATAAAAGTTCAATCAATTGAAGAGACGAGAGAGAGGAGAACAAACAGAGAACTTATGATATAAGGTCTGCTCTATACTTTTGAGATATTTTATTTTTCTTCATTCATTCTGAGTTTACTAGAAAGCTAAACCATCTTGATGACAACATGGTCTTATTGAGGGAATCATGATTCAAAACATAATCATATCTTTCAACAGCTTGTTTCTAAAGGCGTATGATTTATCTTTGGTAGTATGTGTGTTCTTGTTTGTTTATGGATTAGATTTCATGACTAATAAAGAATATTTTGCAGAGTCAAGTGACAACATTTTTATAGCAAGCTGATCCAAATCTTTAGCATCAGTTTTATTTTGTTGTCAAAGTCTTTTTGTATGGTGCCCATCGGAGACTTCTAAATTTGACTTTGGTCCCACCCTCGCAAGGGTTTGTAAAGAGAGTTCTTCTTTGTATCTCAGAATGAAGTTAATATAAAAATCAGATTTCTAATTTCAGTCTCACATGTGTATCTTAATTATATTGTTCAGATTTTACTTTTATTCTTGTTTCTTATCCATTTACACACTTATGCATATCTCTGTTTTTTTTTTTTTCATAGTTACATATAACATATAAAATCATCCTTAGTCCCTAGTACATATTACCTGTGGATTAAGAGATTGTTTTGAATTAAAGGCTATAGACTCCAGGTAACATTACCAACTATCTTTCCTTAGCCTAGAAAGATCTGAAAATGCTTGAGTAAGGTTCTTCATACATTTTCCTCAACAAGGGGGAACTCACTCTGGATGCCCATCTCTCCCTTGAGCGAATTGTGTCTCCTTGATATCAAGGTCACTTTGATATCACATGCTTCTTATGAAACTTGACTCCTTCTAAGTCTGCACAACCTCTAGAGCCATCTTCTCCATGTCCATTGTCCTCTACTCAGTCCTGGGAGGTTGCTCCTCCCTTCTGGATCCTAAGGGTTGCTCCCTCTGAATTATAACTATCTTCGAGCCGATACTAATGGTGGGTCCCCTTTCCTTACCACTCGTGGATATACCTGCTCCCTTTGAACATGTTAACACATATCCTCATTCTTCCACCTCATCTCTTGCATGTTGACACCCGCGTATTCTTAGTCATCGTTTTGTCACCACAACCTCTCACTTGGTCACAATCCAGTCAAGTTTCATGCCATTTGTGCCAGATCCTCATCAGCATCCAACGAAGATCCATATGGCTAGAGAGCAGGGTGATGCCGCCACGTTTCCAAGTGTCGAGTTGACTCGGGCCTATTTGGATCCCAGGGAAGATAGATAATGAAGTTGGAGGGGCGGTGGTTGAACATCATTTCCTCCATAATTGGAAAGATCAAAGGGACTGTCAGCAAGTCGAATCATCTACAGGTCCTTTCTGAAACATGATCACATTTGACTGAAGCTCACGTCTTATAGATGATTGCACACACAGTCTGTTAGAGAGAATGCAGACGTAATACCTTGAATGCAAAGATGCGAGCATGTCTCTGTTGTTTTTATCTGAGTATATAGGAGTCATTTTGATATTTTGTTATGGTCGATAGTTGATATAGGCTCCCGCATTGTAAAGCTTTGATGAAAGCTTTGGTTATCTGTTATGTAATAGGATTTGAGATTTCTTGTTTAATATAAGTCAGCTTCTTTCCATATCTCTGTAAAAGCCGTGTTAGAACACTTGGGCATGGAGGATCCAGTCGAGGGTCGTATGCTGTTGTTATGAAGGTTTTATTTTAGTAGTATTGTGACCAGTTTTAATCAATTAGTTTTTTTATATTTTTCCCTCTCACACTGAAGAGATCGGGCATGGATGATCCAGTCGAGTTGTTGTAGCTTCATTGTGATGTATGTTTGATCATTGTGTTGTTATGATTGTGTTTCTTAAATATACTTCAGTGTCTGAAACTTTGAATCCAAGAGGATCTTGTGTTTGAGTTTTTCTTCCTTAGGCTGTTGGAAGACTTGATGTCCATAGCAAACCTCTACATTCTCCTCACCAAGTCTTCCTTCTATTCACATTTAATTCAACTTACTGATTGAATTTGAATCAAGACCTCATTTTCTTATGCATACCAGTCCAATTTTCAGAGTTAAAGCGATATCATCTTGAGTCTGCACCCATTCAAACCCCCTTAAATTTATTCACTATGACATACTAACTGATGGGTATTGGGCTTACCTCCCCTGCAATCAGGAGGTGACTTCTAGTTCTAACATTTCTGGCATCGTTGCCGGGGATGAAAGGGAAGATATCTTCCCTAGGAGAATGACAAAGAGCTTCTGATTCTGAAGGTGCATCAGATATCAGAACCATTGAAGATTGCAACTTGCACCTAGTGACTCCACCATCAAAGACTCCACTGGGGAGGATCCTATTGACAGAAAAATGACCATACTGAAGGGAAAGACCAGGTATCAGTCTATGAGTTTTTTTCATGAAGTCCTATTCTTCTTTATCAACTCATTTCTCTCTTTCCCTTCACATATAAAGAGTATTATCCTTTACTTTGTATATCCAGATGACAATAAGCCTTCCTTCAATCATCCATCCTTGGAAGGAGAAGGCATGCCCTCTTCTTGTGTTGTAGATGTCGATCCTGTGTCTTCACCTCAACCTATTCATAAAAGTGAGATCTGTATTGCATATCCTCTCAAAATTGATCACCCTGGTAGCCTCGAGGAGGTTGAAAATTATTCACAGCCTTCTCAGATCTCATTACCTCCTGTTGTTTATGTTGAACCTCCCCATCCTCTTGTTGAATCCCATATTTAGCCCACAATTTTTCAATCTAAGATTAGAGACATGATGTCTAAGCCTCTAAGGCTGCCACATCACTTGCATCCCTATCCTCCTTATTCCTTTGAGTATCTTCCTCGGCTTTCTGGGGAGGATCACGTTACATCTGAGAGGCACTTGGGGGCCTTTGAGAACTTTATTGATCAATTTGATATCGTTCATGATGATGTTACCATGAGGCTATTCTCACATTCCCTATTTGGAGATGTTGTTGTGTGGTTTAGATGTCTGGAGGCCGATTTTATTGGTTCCTGGACAGAGCTATGCCATGCTTTTTTAAAGTGTTGGGGTGAGAACAAATCCATTGATCAATATTGGTTTGAGTTTAATGCCTTGAGGAGAGGAGAAGAGGAAGCCTTGGCTGTCTTCAACAGGAGATTTTATAGTGTTTATCATAGTATGCCTGTGGAGATTAGACCCACAGAGACTATTGCCATGATGTACTATGTCATGGATCAACATCCGGAGCTTGTCCTTCTCCTGAGAGAAAGGAAATCTTCATCGTTAAGACATCTATTTGAAGATGCTGTAGAGGTCGAAGAGAACATCAGGGCTAGCAAGTGGGTTCATAGGCAGGCATATCTCGAAAATTTGCATGTACATGAGCAAGAAGACTATCAATCTATTTCAGATTCCGAGCAAGAAGATAGTGAATATGAATCAGTTCTGGAAAAAAAACAAGGAAGTAGGTATGATTCACAGTTGGAATTAGGTTCTTCAACATTTGCAGATTTTTCTATGGGCATGAGCACATATCAATTTTATGATAATTTTCCAGAACATTTTGAGCATGTAGCAATGGATGATTGCATAGATAACTATATGTTCTTGGTTGATCATAGTTATTATGTTCTAAATCCCACTGCACCTTTATCTTGTGACCATTCTTATGAAGAAGAGACAACAACTATTGATGATCAAGAGTTGGTTTCAAAAGAACAAGGAGGACATTTATTTGCAAGAAGAGGGAATTTTACAGAGGAGCAGCCTGGTCTTCTAAAGTAGCTAGGATTCTGTCACATTATTCATGATCCTATGGCCATATACATGGAGTCATACATTTCATATTTTCTAAAATTTTCAAATTGCATTACTTCACCAATACTCACAGGCGAGTATGGTGTTATGAAAGATTTCCAAGACCACACCATAGAGCCTTTTCCTTTATTAATTAAGGAAAAACATTGGGTTGAAATCAACTATCCTAGGCTCACAGAAAGCACAAAGCAACATGTAAAGGAGGAGCTTAGTGGGCAGTCTATCTCCTGTCCAGAACCTGTAATTGAGCAGGTATCACTTGGTATAAGCCAAACTGCATCAGTTCTCCACCCACCTGTGCACTCTGAGAACATCACACGACGGGTGAGCCATAATAAAGGACAAGAGTTAATTTCTTACCAGTTGAGCTCCCTTGATTATAAATTTTGTGACCCTATGGGATTATATATGGAGCTGTGTTTTCCAAAAGCATTGGAGCCTGCAGATTTATTCACCTTATAATCATTTGGGGGTATAGTCAGTGTTCCAAGCCACATCCTCATTTTGCTATCATACTTCCTTATCCTTTTGTGGATTATTTGCAGTAAAGAGAAGGATCATATTACCAGACAGTCTGGGTGGCTATGGTGGAAGTTTTCTTTCACCTAGCACTTTGTAAAAATCAGTTAGCTTAGGTTTTTGTACATAAATAAGCTCTATTAGGACCAGGTGTGTTTTCTTTATGTCTACAAGCAGAATAGTGTGTGGGACGGCCTGGATTCCTCAGTAGGATGTTTTTGAGCATGACTCCATATCCCAATACTAAGGCACTGAAACTGCAAAAAACGTTCTTAGAGCCTCGCAGGGAGGACTCTATCCCCCTTGAAGTCTAATGTTAACACATATCCTCGTTCTTCCACCTCAGCTCCTTCATGTTGACGCCCACATATTCTCAGTCGTCGTTTTGTCACCACAACCTCTCGCCTAGTCGCCATCTAGTCAGCTTTCATGCCATGTGCGCCAGATCCTCATTAGCATCCAACGCAGATCCAGATGGTCAGAGAGAAGGGTGATGCCTCCACGTTTCTCGATGTTGAGTTGAATCGGGCCTATCTGGATCCCGGGGAAGACAGTTAATGAAGTTGGAGGGGCGGTGGTTGAACATAGTTTCTTCCATAATTAGAAATCTCAAAGGGACTGTCAGCAAGTCGACTCATCTGTAGGTCCTTTCTGAAACATGATCGCGTCTGACTGAAGCTCATGTCTGATAGACGATCGCACATGCAGTCTGTCAGAGAGCATGCAAATGTAATGCCTCAAATGAAAAGATTCGAGCATGTCTTTGTTGTTTTTCTCTGAGTATATAGGAATCATTTTGATATTTTTTTATGGTCGATAGTTGAGCTAGGCTCCCGCATTGTAAAGCTTTGATGAAAGCTCTGGTTATCTGTTATGTAATAGGATATGATATTTCCTGTTTAATATAAGTCAGCTTCTTTCCATCTCTATCTAAAAGCTGTGTTAGAACACTCGGGAATGGAGGATCCAGTCGAGGGTCATATGTTGTTGTTATGAAGGTTTGATTTCAGCAGTATTGTGACTAGTTTTAATCAATTAGTTTTGTTATCTTTTTCCCTCTCACACTGAAGAGATCGAGCATGGATGATCCAGTCGAGTTGTTGTAGCTATATCGTGATGTATGTTTGATCATTGTGTTGTTATGATTGTGTTTCTTAAATAAACTTCAGTGTTTGAAACTTTGAATCCAAGAGGATCTTGTGTTTGAGTTTTTCTTCCTTAGGCTGCTGGAAGACCTGATGTCCATAGCAGGCCTCTACATTCTCCTCACCAAGTATTCCTTCTATTCACCTTTAATCCAAATCAATGACTGAAGTTTAATCAAGACCTCATCTGCCCATGCATACCAGTCCATTTTTATGAGTTAAAGCGATATTATCTTGAGTCTGTGCCCATTCGAACCCCCTTAAATTTATTCATTGTGACATACAAACTAATGGGTACTGGGCTTACCTCCCCTGCAATCAAGAGGTGACTTCTAGTGCTAACAGAATCTATATTACTGGTGGGGTCACCTTCCTCACCACTGGTGGAGCCACATGCTCCTCCTCATCCGTCTCTTTGCTCTGGATGGGAACAACAATTAGAGGCTGGTCCCTCGACCTATATATGTATCCCTTCCTAACTCCAAGCACCACTGTTGATATAAATCTAGACCATCTGGGCACAAGTAGTACTTGTCCATATCGAAACAATACATGAAATCCATTCCTCTCAATCTTCGAGACTGAGAGGACACTCTTCCTGAGTTCTGGCACCCACAACACATTCAAAAACCTCATTATCTCTCTCGACTCTAATCGAAACAATACTATACCAGATCCTCATACTGAATGCTTGAATCTCGTATCAAAATCCACACATAAGTTTGATCTAGTCATTGTGAGAGTTTCAAACAACTCTCGTGCTCCTGTCATATGAAAAGATGCTACACTATGCACCAACCATGTTTCCATGCTGAAAACTATGCGTGAAATGGTGGAGACCAACAATATCTCTCTATGGAACCTATATACAACCTCATCGACCTATGTTTCTGATGCATGCTGCCTTATTCCTATTCCCCTCTAGTGTGGGCACTGTGAAGAATAGTGCCCAAAATCATGACACTCAAAACATTTAATCCTACTAAGATCCTTCTTCCGTCTTGGCCTTGGATATCCTTCCCTCTTAGGAGAAGCCCTTCTCCTTGATAGACCTCTTTTGTATGGACAACCCCTTATGCCCTTCCTAGCGTGGAATGTAAGGGCTTGGTTCTCATCACTGCTACTCTCTACCACACCATTCATATCATCCATGAGTATTAATCGAGTCTCCTTCTAGATGCAAAAATGGTTCCCAAGACCCAGGAAGACTTCTCCATGATATATTCACCAACTCAACATCCTCCACCTTATCACCGATGGAAATAACATGATCATATATATTAGTAATATTCATAAGGTAGCTCACGAACGTGTCCTCACTGGACATCCTCATAGCTTGAAGCTTATGCTTCAAATGCAATTTCCTTCCAGTATTCCCATTATGGTATAGACCTACCAAATCACCAAACATGTCCTTGGCATATGTCTTCTTAGCAATGTGAGGAATCAAGTGATCCTTCATGGACTCAAGAAATACCTACTTGGGCTTCACTTCCCTTTTCTTGTGGAATTCCAAATATATTGGATCAGTCGGGCTACGAACCCCATCCTCAACATACTCCTTGAGGTCATTATCTTCCAACAGAAGGAGAACCATTGCCTTCCAAGCCTGGAAGTTTGTTTCTCCTTCTAAAATTTCCTCAAGCTTCAATGTATTCACTGTGTTGACTTGATCAGAACAAGAATAAGAAAAATAATAAGAACAAGAACAAGAACAAGAACAAGTACAAGTACAATACTCTTCCATTATTGTAGCCAACAATGTGTCTCAAGATGATCCCCTTCTCTTCAGTTCTCAAGATCTTATACCATGTCAATTTTCACGTGCAACTCTATGTGACTAATTTCTAATCTAAAAATTGCTTCCTAGTGATCTAACAGTAAAACCCTAGTTGTTGTCACTGAATAATACTGAAATTATTGACTAAAAAACATATGTAGCGGAAACAACAAGATCATAGATGAATCATCAATACATAAGAGACACAAGAATTATATTCTGTAACTTTATCAAATTCTTCAAATATGAGGACAAAACCAGTCCTCTCAATGTCACCAAAACTTAGGACAAAAACAGCCTTCTCAACCAATACAATGTCACCAAAACTAAGGACAACCTAGTCCTCCAATAACCATAAAAATCAGAAATCCAAACCTCAACAATATTATGAAAATATCCTCTACCCATGTATATGCTATAGACCACATGTACAATCTGCTGACATCACCAATCAATATGTACAGATCTGTACCTTCCTAGAAAAAATATATACTCGATTCACCTTACTGGAAACTCGCGTAGATACGTTGTTTGCTCCATTGCAATATGTGTATACCCTATACATGATTCTTCCTTATAAAACCCATGTATATACACGCTTCATCCTCCTGCAAACCACATATTGCATGAATAATTCGTTCCACATGTGCGCCCTTCTTCACTTCTCTCTTCATGGCCATATTCACCACCTTGCATACTTTCCCTTTGCTCATATCACTAAGCCTCCTAGCACAAGTGCATACTCACTTATGCTAACTCCATTCTTCCACAATGATGATCAAATGTCACAATGGAATCTCTCCCTTATATAGGAGTCCAATGAGTGAGCTTAGGAGCCCTTCCTAAACTCAACAATTAATTAGAATATTTTAATTCTCTTTGTGGGTGTGGCACCCCCACACAAGCCCACAAAGCCCATCAACTTTCCCATGAGGCCCTTGCCTCATTTCTAGGCCATTTTCACTAAAACAAAAGTCAAAACTGGTGCCAATGAAAATTCCTACATGCCTGGCACCATGGCCTATAGTTGGAATACCTCCCGAAGCTACAAAAAATCAACATCCATAACCCTAAGGCACTAATATTTAAAGCTCTCTTGTGGTGAAAGTGATAAAAAAACTCTATATTCTCAATCTCTCAAGCTACCTACTAACTTTACTAGCACTAACTAAATCTAATTTACTTGCAAACTTCTTGTTGTTGAAAAAGTTTGCTACAACCACTCGATAACACTTAAAATTTCTACATACATTGATCTAATGGTGGTATTACATGCTCAAAAATTTGCTTTGAACAATTGGAATATAATCTATTGGATATATGCTAAATTTTCCTTGTCCATTCATGCATTTTTGATCTCTTTTATTTGCTGTTATTACAAACTTGTACTTGTTGTTATACATTGTTGTATTGTCACAATTTTGTATCATCCATAGCAATTTTTCATTGTCTAGTGTCTAACGAGGTTTTCATCACATGTTTGTACTTGGAAATAATCATATAAATGATATAAAGTGTTCTTGTTCCAGGTAGGTACTCAAAAATCCTTTTACCTCATTAATTTCATTGACCTAGAATGATATTAGGTGATCAAGAGAGGGGGAGGTAGGCTTGGATAAAAAACTTGATACTTTGACCCCTTGAGGTCATCGAGGAAGCCTCCCCTGTGGTGGACCTCCTCCATCACTAAAACCAGAGGATTATTAATAAGGTGACAATGGTAGGATTTTATGTAGTTATGCAATATTTAGGTTACTTGTGGTGGGATTTTCACAAGTAAAAATCATGCAATAATATGCACTACCGTGAATTCATAATGCCCATACCTTGTCCTGAATGTTGTCTTGCTGATGTCTTCTTCCTTTATCCTCCGTTGATGATACCATGATCTCAAGTCAATCTTGGAAAATATTCTTTCACCTTTCAGTTGGTAAAACAAATCATCAATCCTCGACAAATGATATTTGTTCTTCATGGTGACCTTAGTCAGTTGTCTGAAATCAATATACAACTTTAAGGTTCTTTCTTTCTTCTTCACAAAAAGAATTGGATCTCCCCAAGGTGTCACACTTGGATGTATACACCCCTTCTTTAACAACTCTTCAAGCTACATATGCAACTCCTTCAACTCTATTGTGCCCATTTTCTATGGCGTCTTGGACACTGGGGCAGATCCTGGCATCAAATCAATAGAGAAATCAATGTCTCTCTTTAGTGGCAGTCCCAAAATTTTCCCAAAAACATCTTCAAAATCCCTCAATACTAGATGGTATTCAATTCTTGCCACTTTATCTTTGGTTGCCTCTTCCTTATGGGCTACAACAATATGACATCCCTTCCTAAAAATCTTTTTCAATTGCATAGATGAAATATCTCTAACAACTACAACTCTTGGAATGCCTTAAACCTCGCTTGGTTACCCTTCTTCATCAAGACATATGATTGTCTTGTTGTAACAGTCTAGGACAACATGGTGTTTTTCAATCCAATCCATGCCAATTATATAATCATATGAACCTAATAGTATGATGTTCACATATACCTTTGTGTTGAGTCCATTCATGTCTATCAGACAATATTTTACCAACTCATTGATTTTTCTCTTAGCCCCTATGGATAATTGAACTAACCAAGATTTCTTATGCTTACTCCTTTGTAAATGGAATCTCTCAACGATATGAAATTTTATGTAACTATGGGTAGCTCCATAATCAATTAAAATTGCTATGGGATGGTTGTCAATCTTACCTTCCACTTCAATCATGGGGGATTGATATTCTTTTATCTTCTTGTCCAAAGTGGCATAAATCCTTGACATGTTTCCTCCCATGTATTCCACTGTTTTAGCCTCTTAAATGTTGTTTACAATCCTCATTATTTCTCCTTTTTGAGGGCAGTCTCTATATAAATTATTTCCCTCACATCCCCAACATTGTATAGGCTACTTGGCCTTTTCCCAAATGAATCTTTCGTCTTGTGCTCATTTTTGGTTGACTGACCTCGTTGATTTTCTTGGGTGCTATTCTTGACAAAGGGTGGCTTAAAACCTTTTTTCCTTTGATCCTTTTTCCCTTTCATCTTGTCATTCCAATATTTTTGGAAAACTGGCCTTCCTCTTCTTTGCTCCATATGGAAATTTTTATCCTCCTTCTCCAGTTCAAAAGGCCTCCTTCTTTGACAACCTAATTCAATTCAAAAGGTGGTGCAAGACAAACACTAAATGCATTTGATTCATTCTAGGAAGCAGTTTTGAGCCATTTGATTCTATTTCCTTCCAGGGAGTTTGAATAAGGAACCCAACATCCATAGAGAGAACCAACAACTTCAAATGCTCCATCAACAAAGAGAACTAGGATTCTCGACGCTTCAAATGCTCCCAAATATATATTGGCTTGACATATTTCACGTTGTGCTACAATTCACTCTGTAGGTCACTAGGGTTGTGGCAACAAGAAAAGGAGCAGGGTAGAGATGTACATGTAAGTTGCCATGTTGATGTGAGGAGAGGCATTGATTACACAACTATCACTTGAAAGTTATAATCTCACAAACTAGGTTAATGGCCTCATTGCCTCAGGGATGACAGACACCCTTGTAGTTGACCCTACAATTGAAGTTAGTGACACTTAGGGATGACAAACACCCCTACTATCGACTTTGAAATCGAAGTGTGATTAATTGTTAGAACCTAAATGATATAATTTCTATAAATTTTCTTTTTAAGATTAATTTTAAACTTTGACAAATAGACAAATTTTCTTTCCTTCCACTAAGGCTAATTAATTCGCATCATCATGTTTTGACCAATAAAACATTTAATAAACATAATTGGAAAATTGAAAAAAACATTTTTATTTAAAAAAAAATTGAGTTAATAAAGATTTTTGAAAAACGTTGGAACAAAATTACAAATTTGGTTAAACTAATAGGGAGTTAAAATCAAATCGATTACTATACTCCCTATGTGACAAGACTAATAACATAATGCATGTATAGTCTATTTTGATTATTTAATATCATCAAATCAAAATCAATAATACATGTATATTTCATATCGATTACTTAATTTCATTAGTTCAATATCACTATACATTAATATTATTATTAATAATATATACAAATTCAATTAAACTAAAATATTATTATTAATAATATATACAAATTCAATTAAATTAATAGGGAGTTAAAATCAAATCGATTAATATACTCCTTGCGTGGTAAGGGCAAATAACATAATGCATGTATATTCTATTTTGATTACTTGATGTCATCAAATCAATAATACATGTATATTTCATATCAATCATTTAATTTCATCAATTCAATATCATTGTTCGTGTCACCGATGTTTTTAAATTTGATATCTTGTGTAACTAGAATAATGTTATGATATTAGGTATTGGGTTTTATGTAGACGAGTCATTTTGTTTATGTTTTCATGGTTTTATAATAATATCATGTTTGTAAAAACACTACTTCGATGAAAAAAGAGTTGAATGAAGTATTTTGTGACTTAAGTTTTTAGTAAGGGTTTTATTAGGTTTTTGCTTTTCTATGGATAAAAATAAGGTTTCCCCTCTTTTATGTATGGCTATCATTTTATCAACACAAATCAACTAATTTTCAGTGTTTTGTGGATATGTTTTCCTCAATTAATTGGATTTGTCACAACAATTTACCCATGGATGTGTAGGTGTCCTTATTGTTTCATGTTTATTTTTTGTTATTCTTGTTCATTTTCCGTTTATGTTGTAATAATGGCCACATTTGGTTACAACACCACTACAAGTTGGTATCAGAGCTCAAACAATTTTTTTATCGCTATGTTTTCATTATTGAACTCTTTTTTTTTTTAACAAAAAGGAAAATGTCTAGGATTAGATCCAATCTTATGTGACCAATGAAGCATTGGATGAAGCTTTCCTGAAGTTCATGGATGAAATGAAGCAAATTCTGCAAGGAAAAGGATTCACAAAACCTGAATCCTCATGGTGTGAGCCAATATATCATAATGAAAAGGATTACCAAAACCCTTGCGAATGAAGAATAACACCCTACCACCACTACAACCACCACTAAAATCTTGGAGACTCACTTACAAGATGAAGATGCTACAATACAACGTTAGCGGTGAAGTGGAAGTGCATACCTAGTTAAGCAAGGTTAAGCTCATGTCTAATGTGTAACACATTATGACCAAGAGGACAAATTGAATGTGGCATTCAAGCAACTGGATGGGCGTCTCATGCTTGAAGAGAAATATGGATTGGTAAAAACCCTAGAGGGGATTTTAGTGATTTTGTAGATGCATTAACTCAAAGACTAAATCACAACTAGAATGAGTCTTATGAAATTCATCTCATGCATTTTTTCTAGAGGGACATGCATATTGAACAATTTACCAAGAAGTTCCAAGTTATCGAGTCTAAGGCCAAGCTTCCCCAAAATCAGGTGCAGGAATTTTATGTTTCCAATCAATAGTCAGAGCTCTAGTATGAAGTAAAAATGTTTGAACCTGGTTCTTATGAACAAGACATGATTATTCTTGCTAAAAGAGTTACATTCATATTGAGGCTATTAAGAGAAACATACGTGGTTATTCAAAAAGGGGTTAGGCATATGATAAAAGGGCCAAGGAAAAGAGCAAGCTTCAATCTCCACATGTTAAATCCCCTACTTGCCATTCCAACCATAACCTTAACACTCCCACTTCAAATCCCTATCACAAATGTTTTAAACTTTGGTTTAAGGGCGATGTCCATAATAACCATAAATTGTTTATGGTCAAAGACCTACACTAATCTAACTTAGAATGTGATCCATATAAACACTTGTGAATGCTTCCCCATCAACATATCAAGCCATACAAATTTAGTGTGAGGGTGTAGTGTAGAAGGTGAAACTTTCTGTGGAAGATTACAAGTGCAAGGATAATTTTTGTAACATTGCCATTTTAATTCCCTAATAAATTTGTAATAAATCATAATTAGTGATGGTATGATCTGAGCATAGAGACATTATTCCCATGCCATGGTAATCTATACATGTAAATTTATTATATCTTTAATAAATAAAGTCAACAACTGACTAATGGGTGGAGCACAAGTACTGACCATGATACCACAAGAGGGATTTGTGAGGGGGGCTAGAGGGGATTCATTGTGCTAAGGCTCCTAAGCCACCTTATTGAATTATTTTGGGAAAATAACAATGTGTACCTTTTATACTAATTCTAAAGACAATCATTAAATAAAATTATGGTTGAGTAGATGAAGAAGTACTTCCAACATATATGCATGGAATGATGACTAGTACGTCTATGGAGAATCATGTACAACCCTAGTTGCATGGAAGGAACTCAAGAACCTTCTTGGAGAAGGAAGATAACACATTGTTATGTGTAGAAGAAAAACACAGGGGGGGAATATGTAGTGCACATACAGAGGCATAACTCATGTTGGAGAAGACATAATAGAATCGAGGAGCAAGAATCGAGGAGCAAGAACCCACAAGCAGACAAGTGTTGTTTGAGTTGAAATATGGAAAATTCAATGAGAAAGAGAGCACAAGAATGTGCAGAGAATGTGGGATAAATGATTAGAGTTGTGGGAGAACCCACAGGTGGAGTAGGTAGACAAAGAGACAAAGAGATCATGCTGGATTTGAAGGCACATGGTGCTTAGATAGAAAAAATTCGAGGAAGTGTGTCTTGTATGGATAGTTTGAAAACCAAACCCAAAATTAACTGAGAGGGTCGCAAGTTTGATGCTTGTTGGATAGAAGCCAACACTAGAAGGGGAGGATGTTGAGGGATGGTGTTAGCCATCAAGGGACTCCCTTGTGCAGAGGAAATCTAGGTGGGAAGGCATTTGATAAACCTCATGGAGGCCTTAGGCATTGTGGGTATATGGGGTTTTCAACTAGTGGTTTTTGTAAAGGAGAGTGGGCTTCACATTTTGAATTGATATGAAGAGTTTGAGAAATCCCTTTGTGGTATCATGGCCTGGCATGGGGGTGTTCATAATGTAGATAGGTCTATTGTATCCGAACCTCCCTCTGTTAGTTAGGCTAACTGTATATTTTTAACAAATATGTGTTCACTATGCGCTATGCATTAGAATAAATTGAATGGCTTAGGCCTGCTTTTTCCTTTTTGAGTTTGTATTTGTCGATGGACCAATGAATGCATGTGCCACTCTATAATTTGTCATGTGTGTTAAGTTCAATTCCATAAATGCTATTTTCTCTTGAATGCTTGCACAAGTAACAAGAAATTCATGGCTTGAGACTCTGTGAATTGTATGTCTATGTAAATGGAATGAATGTAAGATTTCATGATATTCCTGTATGATGGTCAGTTTCCATAAGAGTTATTTTATGGAATACATGCACATGTAACTTGGAGTTCATAGTTTAAAACCTTGAGAATGGCATGAATTGGTTTTTGTGTGTAGAAATGGAAAGTTTGCAGGATACAAACTAGGGTTTACTAGTATGAAAGCAAATGAATTCAAGTGGCCTAGATTCCTTAGTTTCTCTTAGTATCCTTGTAATGGAGGATCAAGGAAAAAATATGGATCTAGATAAGTTTGGGCACATGAACAGTTGAATGGGACCCAGATTGAGAAGAACCCTGATATTTGGAAGTCAAGAGCCCGACATTTTTAACAAATGGACTTATTAAAAAAGTTTCAAATCTTAGATATGGGAACCCTGACTTATCAAAATCCTCAACTAGCTTGCAAAGCTGGTAAGGACAAGATTTATTGGAAAAGTCGAGTTCAGATGCAGAATTATGACCCAAGGAACCACGAGGCTAGTGACATCATGATGATGTGGAGCCATGCCTTGGTGATGTCACAGTAACAACATGGACTTCCATGGTGGAATTTTAACCCATGGTAGAACCACGATGGTGGGACATAGTGGAAGACTTTACAAGCCCAAGGGATACAGATAAATCTAGACCATGCATCAGGAAATGAGAGTCGATCTCGATTGTATACTAAAGATCGATAGTTAGGAAAAGCCTTTTGAAAAGGATTATTCAGAAGAATCCCAAGGCACAGTAAGAAGACTGGCTCAATAGGATCAGGACCATCCATCATGTCGAGAGTAAATCATGGTCATCCATTGGGGTTCAAGTTTTGGGAAAGCGTCGTGAGTGTTAGCGCTAGAAGTCAACTCAAGACTACTATTGAGTTAATCCTATCACACCTTGTTTCAAAATGTTTAGAAGGGGTTTTAAGATGGATAAATCCTTGTTTGGTTTGAAATGGAATAATAATCTGACCTATTAAGATCACTTATATAGGTGCAACAAGTCAGGTAAATAAAACTAATGGCTAGAGACTTAAGATTTTAGGTGATGCGATTAAGAGAATGGGAAAAACAAAACTTATAAATCCAACAATAAACAACTCTTGTTCTTAATGTCCTTATATAGTATAATAATAAACCTTTATCTAGAAATCTTTCCAAATAATATTTAAGAAGAAGAAACAACAATGTAACAAAGATTACTAAAACCCCTTTAAAGCAACCTTCTCACCGCAAAAGCATTTGTCATAATCACGTATAACATCAGCAGAGTGTTTCTGAAGAAAACATGAAGATGATAAACATAGAAAGAATATAAACTAACCATTAACTTCATTTGTAACTGAAGTCTTTACATAGGCAAGATAGATCAAAACAATATTTACATATATGATATCAAGCCAAAAAACAAGGATTCAACCCTTTATTCTTCTACTTCATCAAATATATAGATTTTTACAGTAGTTTCATACATTTATGATCAGTATGATATCTAGGGATATCTCAAACTAACTCTTGCAGGCTCTGAGGGAAAATTTTGCTTATATCTATTGATACAAAGAAATAAAAAATAGTTACAACTTAGATCCTATAATATAGGCAACGGTTTTTCATAGAGATAGGCCTTTTGTTGACTTGATTACACCTGGCTAGTACGTTGCATCTTTCACTTAATCTTCTGAGATCCACCTGATATTCTGTCATCCACCTGTTTGAATTACTTTGACAACTCGAAAATAGATGACTGATATGTATTGTAATCCACCCAAAAGAGGTTGTAAATCAAATTAAAAGGGATATTATATCCTTTCTTCCGATTCCACAAAATATTAACCTTATCATATGCTATTCCCATCACAAAAAATGCAATTTTGTGCCTTCTTCTGCAAAATCTGCTGCTACAGGTGTTCCTGTAGCGCCACTGTTTTTCTTGTGAAGAGTGATGTGCGAACTTCCTGTAGCGCTCTTTTAAAACCATATATTAATATCCTTCATTCCTTTCCCTTCCCATGTTACAACCAATCATTATCCAAAGGGAGATACTACCTTGAGTTCATGAAAACAAAAAAGGATTTATCAAGCATCCATCATCATTGGTAAAAAATTAGGTTTTGCATAAACACTTAAGCTTTCAAATTGAAAGTTCTCCCTGGAAGAGGGATTTATCTGCCTCAACTAATAGATCCAAAATGTTACCTCTTGTTTGCTTTGTTTCTAAACAAGTTTTCATTCTCCTTGGCTTACCATCTTCAGATTTGGTCAAAGGTTTTGGGCCCTTCTTTCTCTGTTTACTATTTTTTCTTGCAGAAAATCTGTCTTTTCCTGTAGGAGCCTTTTTGTTTGTTGTTAGATCCTCTCTCTTTGGTTTCTTCTTATCAGTTTTGATTTTAGAAACCTTCTTGTTTGTTGATGGATCTACATTAGGGTTTGTAGGTTCTTCATCAATTACTATAACCTTGTCTTTGATTGTGGGGTTGTACATGGATTTGGATTTCAATGTGAATTTGTTTTGTGGCCTAGTACTCCTTTTTCTTACCAAAATTTTATATCTATCAACATCATCTTCAAAAGAACTAGAACTAGGAGGAACAATCTTGGGAATGGGTTCTTTAGATTGTACAGGTTTTGCATGTACCTCTAGTGTTCCAGGTTCTTCAATTTCATTCAATATCATAGGTTCTGCTAACCTTTTACCCTTTCTGATATAAACCTTCTGTGCATGAGGGAAAGGATTCCTACCTCCACCCAACACATGAGAAGATCCTTTATCTGTTTGCAAACTGGTTGGAGTATTCTCAACTCATTCATCTGAAATCTTCAAACCGATCTTCCTTTTATTCCTCCTTGAAAAAACAAGTGGACTTGTACTTGATGATGCTCCTTGCTTTGGTTCAACAACTTTATCAGTCAGCTTTTGGGTAGGAGGATGAACTTCAATTTTAAACCCTAACCGTATCAAGAATTGATCCCATGTCCTTTGTCATTTCTCCAGGTCTACTTTAATGAGTACCTTGATCAACCATTGATGATAGATACCATGCAGGGGAGTCTTTTGATTTGCTTGAATTTTCATGGCCATTTTATTCAGGCCCCTCAAGAAATAATATGGTAGGATCATCCTTTTAATTCCTGACAAATGAAGGAGGAATCGTAGATGAAATAGGAACACAGTAGAATAACATCCTTCACATGTGATATATCGTTTGAGCAGGAACATGGCCTCCATCCATTCATAAACTATCCAATCCATAGGAATACCCTTGGCCCAATTGGGATCTCTGTGCTCTGGTTTCAGGAATTGATTGACATCCCCACCTATGATTAATTTTTTCTTGAACCATTTTTCACGATCAATAGGGAGATTACATGCTGATGCTATTGATTCCTCTGTAACCTGCATAATTGGATTAGAAATCCAAACCCTCTTTCCATCAAATCCTTCCAAAAATGCACGAGCTACACCATAGTGATAACCATCTAATTTGGCGCAAAACATATACCAACCATCCTGGTCAAAGATATGTCTATTGTTTTCGTATGCCTCCATGATCTCGGGTCCTTCATGCTCCTTTCTATTCA
>ML811015.1:132396-164451 GCA_009831015.1 Picea engelmannii
TTTTACAAGACTAAGTATTCCTCATTTCTCTCAATATAACACTATTTCGACCCCATGATAAATATTTAGAACCTTTAACAACCTAATGATGAGGATTTATAGCTTATACAAAAAAAAGGAGAAAATGAGAGATGAGAGATGAAACTTTGTAGAACATAATAAGTGATAACAATGGCTCCATGGGGGATGGATTTCTCCCTATGAAACTACATGAAATTTGAGTAGACCCATGCCTTCTGGTCCTTTGATATTTCTTCCATGTTAATTCTGCAGACTGTAACTGTTTCAATTCCCGAAGTTTGGTAAAAACATTATTCAAAACACATCAAACTGAAAAATTAAACTAATACTGGAAACTGAAAAAAGGATAAGTTGCAGTATTGCTCCATTGGGCTATGGAGTCCTTATTGTCTAACTACCACACCACACCAATATGTACAATGGTATTTGAGCCACCAATGGCTTTAGTAAAATAATTTCTTCAAAAAACACCCATTTACTGGGCCACCAAAAATCTCTTCACGTTCCAAATTATACAATAAGAAAGTGGTGTTGTCCAAGACCTTATCCACCTTGAATGGACTCGACCACAGGCTTCCAAAATTCCCATGATGATCTTTTATGTGGGCACCCCATTTCAAAACCAAAACCCCGGGTAGCAACTGCTCTATTTTTTATTTTCTGTCAAAAGTCTCTTTAACCTTTTGTTGATGTTGATGTGCCTTCTCAAGAAGTCTCTCTCTTTCTTGCTGCAATTCTTCAATCTGAAAAATCCTTTTGATATCATCATTAGGTTCATCTTTAATTTCCTGCAGAAACTTTACAACTGGCAAAGAAAGTTGTATTGGAAAGACTACTTCCATTCCATATACTAACTGAAACAATGAAGTTCCAATTGCTCTTTTTGTGCTAACATGATCAGCCAACAAAGCATATTTCAACTTTGAATCCCAACCCCTCTTATTATCTTCCAGAAGTTTCTTAATGATTCTGACCATAATTTTATTGGATGATTCTGCCAGGCCATTATCCCGTGGGTAATAAGCAGTAGAATGCCTAAGCTTGATGCCATAATCTTCACAAAATATTATCATGTTAGTGGATTTAAAAGCTGTAGCGTTATCGATGATGATCACTTCTGGACAACCAAACCTAGATAAAATATTCTCTTGAAGAAAACTTATGATTACTTTATCATTTCCCCTCCTTGTAGGTATAACTTCAATCAAATTTGTGAAGTAATTTGTAGCTGTCAAAATCCATCTATGCTGGCCACTAGATGGAGGATGAATTTCACCTATGAAATCCAAAGCTCACTGTTGGAAAGGTGCAGACACTTTTACAGGCTTGAGAGGTAAAGACTTAAATTTTTGTTTACAAGAAAACCTTTGGCATTTTTCACATTCTCTAACCTTTTCACATACATAAAAAAATAGAGTAGACCAATAATACCCAACCCTAGGTATCTTGTATGCACTGGACTTCCAGAAGTGATGTCCCCCACACACTTCTTCATGAAATTATTTCATTACTCTTCATGCTTCTTCTTCATCAAGGCATCACAATAAAAATACAGAGGGATCCCTCCAAAACAAATTTTGATTATTCACATAATACTTTACAAATTTGAGTTTTAGGGATCTTAATTTAGACTTATCCATTCTCGGAGGAGCTTCGGAATTCTATAGAAAACAAAGGATATCTCTGTACCATTCTGAATCAACAATATTTTCATTAACTTGAGCAATGTTGTTTTGAGGATGTAAATTTCCTGAATTGTTACAGATTTAATGAACTCCCAGAGCTCTGCAATTAGAATCAACTAGCAGCTTAGATAACTCCTTCCCTTTGACTAGCTTGGTAGACTTGATTTCCATGTCATATTCAAGCAACTTAGCTATCCATTTACTTCTCTTTCCATCACTGTCTGGCTGAGTCAAGATATCTTTGATAGCACTGGATGGTACATATGCAATGATTTTAGAATGTAGCACATAAATTCTAAAATATTTTAATGCTTTGACCAAAGAAAAATCCTGCTTCTCCATGATATCATATTTTAACTTAACATCCCAAAGTGCCTTGCTAAAAAATGAAATGGGATTTTCAAAAGCCTCAGAATTTCTCTGTAAAAGGGCAACTGCTAAAGTATCTTGAGATGCAAAATAAAAAATCAGGAACACTTTTTCAAAATCTAGGCTAATTAAAACAGGTGCATCTAAAATAGCTTGTTTAATAGATTGGAAAGAATATTTATCTTCTGTTCTCCATTCGATCTCATTGCCTTTCTTCAACATGCCAGTTATGTGCTTGATCAATTCAACAAAGTTGGGAATAAACCTTCTAAGGAAGTTTATCTTCCCAAGGAAAGACTGGATTTCTTTCTTAGTTCTAGGGATAGAAATCTTTTGAATGGCTATCACTCTAGCAAGATCAATTTTAACTACATCAACATAAACAATATGACCTAGAAATTTCCCTTGTTCTAAAGCAAAATGAGACTTTTTTGGATTTAAAGAAAGACCATACCTTCTGCACTTCATAAATACCTATCTTAAATGGTGTAGATGCTCCTCATCAGAGTTAGAGAATACATTAATTTCATCTAGATATATGACAACAAACTTATCCTTCTCCCCCATAGAGGCAATATCCATGGCTCATTGAAAAGTGGCCCCAACATTCATCAAACCAAAAGGAATTCAAACATACATAAAATTACCCCAAGGTGTTGTAAAATCAGTCTTCTCCATATCATCTGGATGAAGAGCTACCTGGTTGTTTCTAGAGAAACCATCAATCATAGACAACCTACTAGATTCTACCACCCTCTGCAATATATGTTCCATTTTGGGCAATGGATAGTTGACTTGCCGAGAACACCTGTTCAAATTTATGAAATCGACACAAAGTTTGATTTCACCATTCCTTTTTATCACTGGCACCAAATTTTCTATCCAGTCAAAATACCTCAAGGGTATAATGATCTTAGCATCTAAAAGTTTCTTGACTTCCTTCTCCATAATAGGTAGCAAAAGAGGATTAATCTGCCTTAACTTCTGCTTAAAAGGTTTCACATTCTCCTTCAAACGTATCTTGTGTTGAATGATGGTTTCATCAAAGGTCCTAAGATATTCATATTTCCATGCAAAAATATCAATGAATTATTTCAACAATTCCTCATATTTAGCTCAGTATTTTGTTGATAGGAATTTTGATAATTTAACATGCTTGGGATTTTCAACAGTCCCAAGATTGCAATCAATTACATCTTCTTCTTTTTATTGACCAGGGAACTTCACAGAAACATCATTATGATAAGAAATTCATTCAATAGGTACCAAAACTTTTGGGATATGATTAGTATGCAATTGCAAAATCTTATGTTGAACAATCATATTATGAAAATTCAAATTCTGGTTAACCTCATCTAAATCCTCATCTTGATCGATATGAATTGAAGAAAAATCATCTATAGCTTCAATGAACCTTTTGATTTCAGAATCTTCCTCAAATACTCTCCAATACTTGACATTATCAGGAATAGAAGACATGTACTTAACCTCTACTTCATATTTCAGCTTTGGGGGGTAGAGGAGGTTTAAAAGTACTTGTTGCCACAACCAATGAATCAACCTGCTCATTCTGATTCCTTGGAATATACATAATGTTAAAAGACATAAAGAAGGATTCAATGATGTCCCATACCTCATTTATGTAGTCTTTCAACCGAATGTTCTTTGTATGATATACATCTCTAACCTGCTGTACAATGAGATCAGAATCCCCATGAACCTTTAAATGTTGAATTTTCATTTTCTTAGCCTCCCTGAGACCTAAGAACAATGCTTCATACTCTACAATGTTATTTGTTGTCTCAAATTTTAACTTGTAAGACAAGGTAATGACTTCATGTTAAGGAGAAATCAACACTACACCTGCCCTTGTGCCTTCTTTGGATGAGGCTCCATCAAAATATAATTTCCACAACAGATTTTGATTTTTAGAAGACCGTGGAACAACAACTGGCTGAGTCAAAGGAAAAGAATGTTGGACAACATCATCAATATGAAATATAGAGGATCCAAAATCCACATCAACTGCATAGATAGGATGATTTATAGAATGATCACTGTCACTGATAATATATGCCAACTGAGCTTCACGATAAAGTCTTTCTAAACTCCCCTCCAAAAACATGTATAGTGGCATAAGAGATATCCATCTGAAGAGACCCCCGAGGCTTCTTACACCAAGATCTGGACAAAATCATACCAAATATAGGAGGGATATTAGCTACAACAATATCCATGACTAAACTCTTGGTTGGGATTTGAGATAATGAAACAACAAGGTATTTAATAAACCCAAAGCATTTGATTTTTTTGGAATCAAAAGAAAAGAGATCATGGTATGCTTTAGCGATTTCTAACCCCAATTCTTACATGACAACCTTTGGCATAAGATTATGGGAGGCTCCAGAATCTAACATGCAGTTATGAAGGATTTTGTCATGAACTTTTAATGAGACATAAAAAGGGGGATTGGAGTCATTCCTCTCTTCTAAAATTGGCCCTAAGACAATAGTTGTTTTTTCATCTTGGAGATTAATTACATGATTAACACGGCCAATGACAGTAGAAGGTTGTAACCATTTCAAAATTTGACTCCTATAATAATTAGTTTTAACCAATTTAGTCAAAGGAATAGGAATTTTGATCTTACTTATCTTGTGTTCTAGAATGAAAGGGGATGATAAATTATCTACTTCCGGGGCTATTACTTTCATATATGGAGGTACTTGCTTCCTTTCAGTATTTTTGTTGGCTGTCTGTACTACTGGGGCAACAAATCTATCTTTTTGAGGAGAAGATTTGTCTTTTTGAGGAGCATATTTAGCAAGAACTTGTTTGGATCTAAGATTGTACCCCTGCTGATTTGTGTCATAAATAATATTATCTGGACCTTCCCTAGCCTATGCATTCAATGAATCTTCATATTCATTCCGTGTTAGGTGACTGAGATCAATCTCATATTCGAACAAATGAATATCCAAATCTTCATCTACCTCTTCAGTTTCTTGATTTTCCTCAATATAATTGTTCTGCAGGGGTGTCTGGATTTTTTGATCATCACTGTTCTTCTTATCCCTCTGCAAGACTTGAGGGTTATAAGGTATTCTATATTGATTTGTATTTTTATTTCCTTCCTGAGGTGTATTCCATTTTTTCTTTTCTAATCTGAGTTTAGACAACTCAAATGACATTTCCTCCATCTTTCTTGACATCTCCTCCAAGGAAATATTCTGGTTTTTGGTATGTGACAAAGAGGACTTATATTCTTCCCTTGTCTTTCCCTTATCTGACCCCTTCTTGATATGTTCTGATGCTACAATGTTGTATTCAACTTCTAGAGATGAATCTTGCATATCAACCAAGTGGCTAGTCTTCTTTCCCTTAGTAGCAAACAAAACTCAACATCAAAGGCATAATCATAAGTGACCTTTGATAACCTTTCAATTGGCCTAATATCATTTGGTATCTTCTGGTACATCCGATTAAATCTCTAAGAAAATTCAGAGACATATTCACCATTTTTTATTTGAAGATTGCTGAATTATGTCATGTAATACAAATCATCTTTCTTGTTTCCCCACTTTCTCAAGAAGGTAGCATCAAGGTCCATGATAGTAGTAATGGAGCTAACTCTTAAATTCCTAAACCACTTTCTCACTTCTCCATATAAATTTTAGACAAAAACCCTCATCCATACATCATCATAATCCACTTGAAAATTGTCAGCAAAGGAATAAAAAGCTGTCAAATGTTGTTTTGTAGTTGTTTCCCCTTCATTGTCAAACGTTGGAAGGTACTTCATGTAATAATTTCCTGGGAGAGGATGGAGATTATTTGGCAATACTAAAGGTGCATATCTTGTATCTCTGATAGCATCCATTAGATTGGGTGGTGATGCACCTTCCATGGTTTGACCACCTAAATGTTTATTTATATGTGGTTTCTGTGGTGATGAGGGCTTAGGGATATTCACCAATTGAATCTTTGGAGAAGTCTGGATAATTTCTTCAACAAGTTTTTTAGCAGTAAGGATATTAACTTGGAGGCTAAGATTGAGTTTCTCTTCTTAAATATCTTCGAGGATTGGGATATTTTCTAAGGGAATGTACTCTACTCCTTCAATTAATTCAAGGTTTTCCTCAGATTTATATCTACTCTCAGGATAGGGTGTGTAAAATGGTTCTAGTTCAACAAATTCTTCTTTCCCTGAGGTAGATTCTTCAGAAGGAGGTAAAATTAACAACTTATCAGAAATTGATTTGTGAAGGATTTTAGACTATTTTAGGATTTTATCAAGGTGTGAAAGAGCATGCACATTTGGAGATTCTAGATGGGCTCTAGTCCCCTTTCTCTTTGGAGCCAAAGTGTCTTATGTGGAGCCACTAGGTGAAAAGACATTTAAGTCAACTTGTGCCTAGTTATAGTTTCACCATCTAAAACTAGATCTGTAAACTCTTGTCATTCTACCCAGGGAAAATCTCATGATTTCATCCCCGACAACGACGCCAAAATATGTTAGCGTTAGAATTCAATTCAAGTCTGCTAGTGAGTTAATCCTTACACACCTTGTTTCAAAATGTTCAAAAGGGGTTTTAAGTTGGATAAATCCTTGCTTGGTTTGAAAGGGAATAATAATATAACATGTTAAGATCACTTACCTAGGTGCAACAAGTCAAGTAAATAAAATTAATGGCTAGAGAATTAATATTTTAGGTGATGTGATTAAGATAATGGGAAAAAAAAAACTGATAAATCCACCAATAAACAACTCTTGTTCTTAATGTCCTTATACAGTAGAAGAATAAACCTTTATCTAGAAATCTTTCCAAATAATATTTAAGAAGAAGAAACATCAATGTGGCAAACATTACTAGAAACCCTTTAAAGCAACCTTCTCAACAAAAAAGCATTTGTCATAACCTCATATAACATCGGTAGAGTCTTTCAGAGGAAAACATGAAGATGATAAACATAGAAAGAATACAAACTAACCATTAACTTCATTTGCAGCTGAAGTCTTTACAAAGGCAAGATAGATCAAAACAATCTTTAGAAATAC
The DNA here is from genome assembly GCA_009831015.1 of Picea engelmannii. Lineage (NCBI taxonomy): Eukaryota > Viridiplantae > Streptophyta > Pinopsida > Pinales > Pinaceae > Picea > Picea engelmannii. Next base: position 139,531 of record ML811015.1, read on the forward strand.
AATATCAAGCCAAAAACACAGATTCAACCCTTTATTCTTCTACTTCATTAAATATAGAAAGTTTTAGATCATTTTCATACATTTATGATCATTTTGACATCTAGGGATATCTCAAACTAACTCCTCCAAGCCCCGAGGGTGAATTTTTCCTATATCTATTGATACATAGAAAAAGAAAACAATTACAATTTAGATCCTATAATCTAGGCAACAATTTTGCATAGATATAGGCCTTTTGTTGAATTGATTACACCTGGCTGGTATGCTGGATCTTTCACTTAATATTTTGAGATCCACATGATCTTCTGTCATCCACCTATTCCAATTACTTTGACAACTCGAAAATAGATGGCTTATATGTATTGTAATCCACCCAAAAGACGTTGTAAATCAAATTAAAATGGATATTATATCCTTTCTCCAGATTCCATAAAATATTAACCTTATCATCTGCTATTCCCATCATAAAAAGCAAAATTTTGTGCCTTCTTTTGCAAAATCTATTGCTACATGTGTTCCTGTAGCGCCAATGTTTTTCCTGTGAAGAGTGATGTGGGAACTTCCTGTAGCACTCTTTTAAAACCAGATCTTAATATCCTTCATGCCTTTCCTTGCCCATGTTATATCCAATCGTTACTCAAAGGGAGATAATACCTCGAGTTCATGAAAACAAAAAGGCTTTATCACACATCCATCATCATTGGTAAAAAATTAGGTTTTGCATAAACACCTAAGATTTCAAATTGAAAGTTCTCCCTGGAAGAGGGATTTAGCTGCCTCAACTATTAGATCCAAATTGTTACCTCTTGTTTGCTTCATTTTTGAACAAGTTGTCATTCTCCTTGGCTTACCATCTTCAGATCTGGTCAAAGGTTTTGGGCCATTCTTTCTCTATTTACTATGTTTTCTTGTAGAAAATTTGTCTTTTCCTGTAGGAGCCTTTTTGTTTGTTGTTAGATACTCTCTCTTTGGTTTCTTCTTCTCCATTTTGATTTTAGAAACCTTCTTGCTTATTAATGGATATGCATTAGGGTTTGTAGGTTCTTCATCAATTACTATAACCTTGTCTTTGATTGTGGGGTTGTACATGGATTTAGATTTCAATCTGAATTTGTTTGGTGGCCTAGTACTCCTTTTTCTTACTAGAATTTTATATCTATCAACATTATCTTCAAAAGAACTAGAAATAGGAGGAATAATCTTGGGAATGGGTTATTTAGATTGTATAGGGTTTGCATGTACCTCTATTGTTTCAGGTTCTTCAATTTCATTCAATATCATAGGTTCTGCTAACTTTTTACTCTTTATGATATAAACATTCTATGCATGAGGGAAAGGATTCCTACCTCCACCCAACGCATGAGAAGATCCTTTACCTGTTTGAAAACTGGTTGGAGTATTCTCAACTCATTCATATGAAATATTGAAACTGATCTTCCTTTTATTCCTCCTTGAAACAATAGGTGGACTTGTCCTTGATAATGCTCCTTGTGTTGGTTCAACAACTTTATCAGTCAACTTTTGGGCAGGAGGAACCCTGACCGTATCAAGAATTGATCCCATGTCCTTTGCTGTTTCTCCAGCTTTTCTTTAATGAGTACCTTGATTAACCCTTGATGATAGATACCATGAGGGGGATTCTTTTGATTTGCTTGAATTTTCATGGACATTGTATTCAAGTCCCTCAAGAAATAATATGGCAGGCTCATTCTTTTAATTCCTGAAAAATGAAGGAGGAATCGTAGATGAAACATGAACACAGTAGAATAACGTCCTTCACATGTGATATAGCATTTGAGTATCAACAGGGCCTCCATCCATTCATCAACTATCCAATCCCTAGGAGTACCCTTGGCCCAATTGGGATCTCTGTGCTCTAGTTTTAGAAATTGATTGACATCCCCACCTGTGATTAATTTGTTCCTCAACCATTTTTTACCATCAATAGGGAGATTACATGCTGATGCTATTGATTCCTCTGTAACCTGCATAATCAGGTTAGCAATTCGAACCCTCCGTCCATCAAATCCTTCGGAAAATGCATGAGCTACACCATAGTGATAACCATATAATTTGGCGCATGGTTAAAGATATGTCTGTTATTTTCGTATGCCTCCATGATCTTAGGTCCTTCAAGCTCCTTTATGTCATGTGTCTACTTTTATCCATTCTATTGTCACAACCAAAAGACTAGATTCCTTGTTGTAGGATTGAGATATGCCTTCTATGTGGATATAGATATGAGATTTGCTAGCTATATGGAGAAAATTTAAATTGAAAAGTTGTAATTTGAATCTTAGAAAAATAAATAAAACGCCAGGTTAAAAGAACTTTTTTTTAAAAACCCGATCTGCATGATGTCCTGTGTAATATATAGGAATAGGTGAAGGTACCACCATCTTTGCATTCTGGGATATTGATTTGGGTACTTGATAACTGCCTTGGGTCTTTCATTCTTCCAGGTAGGATGATCCATGTCTTCAAACTCCTCCAACAATACTCATGATGATGAAACATAGGGACAAGTGGAAGTTCCTGTAGTGCCCTGCATAAAATATCCTTTGGCATATTTTGAATGAAAATGACTTAAAAGTCATTATCCAACTTTGGTAATCATGAGACATAGGTTATGACATGACGTATGAATCTAATAGAAAGATTTAAAACTTTAAATGATGTCATAGGATAGTCCTACAAACATGTGGATAATTATTTCTATCCCCTTTTACAAGACTAAGTATTTCTCATATCTCTCAATATAACACTATTTTGACCCCATGATAAATATTTTGAACCTTTAACAACCTAATGATGAGGATTTATAGCTTATACTAAAACAAATTTTAAAAGGAGAAAATGAGAGATGAGAGATGGAACTTTGTAGAATATAATAGGTGATAACAGTGAGCAGGTCAGTTAACACCCTGATGGTGTGAACCCGAATATGATGAGTCTAAAGGAGTTGCGAGCCATGAGCTTCAGGAAGTCTGACTGAGTTAACCATCGTGCATATTTGAGCCCCAAATGGATAGGGGATTTCAAATTGAGAAGATCTTGGTCGCCATATCTGTCGGAGTAACATAACTTCATTAAATATCATGTAGTTTGGGAAACCATGGTGATCTTGACCATTGATCTAGGCATTCATCCATTGTCTGATCCATCAAACAAGTATGTTGTCCCTGGAGGGCCTGATGCGGAAGAGAATGCCACACCAAAATGTTGATTCAAATTCCACAATGGGTGACTCATCATCAAATGATGGCATGAGGGCCACGCCATCTAAGACAGGTGGAGTATCATCATTGGGTACACATAAGAAAGGACAGATGGATGCATGAAGGCCATGTGGCAGTGGATACAGGTGGGTCCCACAGTTTCCATTGATAAGCGCCAAAATGAATAGATCAAGCATTGAGAGTTGATCTCGACTGTTCATTGGTGGACTCGATTAACATGTACTATTTGATTGATCAAAATTAAAGTTTATGGTAGATCCTATAATGGTGTAAGGAGAGGAGCCCGAACGTGTGAGTTCAATAGACTTACGGGCTTTGGACCATGGAGAATTCATGATTATGCTAGTGTTTCCACCCCGATGGGAAAATCGCGATAACTTCGCAGAGTACAGGCTTTGGGAATAATTTGTGTGCATGCTAAGTCACCATCCCAACAGAGCAAGCCCATTGGAGAAGTGCCTGATAGGCTTGTGAGAGGTTGTTTGCAGGAGGAATTTTCTCAGGATGATTTTTCGAACAGTGATCCCAATAGATCAAGTATGACTACCTTGCAGACTGTGAACTTTGGAAGGATTCAAGAACCTTACTAATTTGACATCCCAATGAGAATTTCCTAATAAAGAGATCCCAATAGCCTTGCGGGCTTTGAAATCCTGAAGACCTATGTCTGAGGGTATAATAGCTGGACATGTCATCCAATTGGTGTGGGATAGGTCTACATAGATGCCAATGGATTGGTGATGTAGGCTATCACATGTGGAGTGGGTCCACGTGGGCATGATGATTTCATTATTTGGAAAATAAACAAGAACTTGTGAAGGGAATATATTTCTATCCAGAGATCATATTTGAGCATAAAGATAGTTGTTTGAAATCTCTTGGAGAGTATAATCCATTTGTGAGCTTAGAATTGAAGATCGACATTGTGGATGGAAGAGTGAGTTAGACGAAAGCGAATAATTTTTGTACGCCCCACTATCCTGATGAGAATTAGGGGTTCAGGTGTGTTATTATTTTTATGTTGAAAATGTGGTTTGAGGGCAACCCACTTTTTGCACCGCAATTCACTACGAGCCTCCACACGTCCTTTCTCCAAAATCATGGTTGCGATTGTGGCCCGCTCACGAAAAATTAATACACGAGCATGTTTCGGCCCGGTAAAGAAATGAGACCGTTGATCTCATGATCTTAATGGTGCTCCTGAACTGACAGTTCAGATCTATCCACTCGAGTCTGTGGATCAGATATACCCTTCGTAAATCAACAACTGAGATTTACTTCGTGAACCAGGCTCCGGTAGTTTCAAATCTCAAACCTCACTTTTCCCATACGCCAAACTTCTGAAGTTGACAATCCATTGACACATGTCCCTATTGGATCAACGGTCCTCATTCACTTCATGAATTTGAACTTTTAACTAGATCAACGGTTTTGCGGTTCCTTTCTCAATCAATGATTTATTTCACGGAAAAAAATCAATGGTAATATTTGATCCTTACACTCATCCTTTCATTGTTCAATCCGATGGCTAGGACTTAATCAAACATTGAGATGGATGGCTGTCGAAACTTCTCCCTTCAGAACTTCAGGATTTCAAAATTTCAAACTTACACTATCCTTCCACTGTACTATGATCAACGGTTGAGAATACACCTGAAGTGATCTTTCAGATCAGATGAATCGTGTCCTTGTTGACGTGGTCTGCCACATATCCTTGCTGAGGTGGTCTGTTGACGTGAGTGAGACGTGTGGGAAAAGTAGTGGAGTGTGGAGGCAGAGCACGGTAGTGGGGTGTGACGTGTGATGTTGGAGCGTGGAGGTGGTATGTATGAGTGGTTTACTCGAAGGGGGGGTTATGCGGTAAGTGGTAATGAGCGAGGGGGGTCCAAGTTAATAGGAATATGACATGTATGAAGGTCCCACATGGAAAATACCACCAACTTGGACCCCCCCCCAGTTATAGATAGAAAGGTCGTGGGGGTTCGATATGCCCCGTCGACCGTAGATTTGAGTCCTCAATTATCGACCGTTGAGATTAGCACATCCTTTTCCTAACTTATCCTGTCCTTCCACCTTATAATGATATAACAATTGAAATTCACTTCGGATGATCTGACGATTGAGAGTGTATTTCTGCTCTCTGGATCTTCGGGCTTCGGGTATTTCAAATCTCAAACTTGATTTTCTTGAGGTGATATTTTTTCGAAGCTTAACCTCCTCATATCTTTATACTTGAAACAAATGCTATTCATTTGATCAAGATCTCAGATCAACGACTCAATCTGTCTATGATGCAACTCTTCTAGCTTATCCCGTCCTTCCACTTAGAATGATCCAACGGCTGATGAAAATTCACATAAATGAGATCTCAGATCTTACCTCACTTATCTTATTCTTCCACTAAAAAATGATTCGACGAATGATGGGAACTCAGGTTTGATCTGACGACTGACGAGTATTCAGATAATCAAATTCTCAACCCTTTAGCCCCTCTTATCCTATCCTTCAACTTTAAAATGATCCAACGACTGATGTGTATTCAGATGATTGATATCTCAGATCTCAACCCTTTCTTATCCTGTCCTTCCAATAATTCAATTTGATGGTTGTCGGGTATTCCTCTTGAGCTTATCCTCCTTGCAAATCCACTGGATCTAATAGTTGCTGGTCCTTTGCACTTATATCCAATGAATGGGATCTGTTCCTCTCTTGTGCACTCGTTCCTCCTGTGTGGACTCTGATCTAACTATCCATATTCTTCACAGTGTTCGATCTAATGACCATTGTCGCTCTTCTTCCTGAGCTTCTGATCTCTCTGAATTAGAACATTTTCTAAGTGCTCATGGGTCTTGACCTTTTCTCCTCTTGTGAGTTTGTCTCTTGGACCTCGTTTGCACTTCTGGAAACTGTTATCTCTTCTGAGCTTTCTCGTCTTCTACTCTCCCAAGGTTTGGTTCGCTGTTGTTCTTAATATCTATGACAATCACACTCTTCTCGTAAACATGCCAACAATCTCCCCCTTTGGCATTGATGGCAACCCTAAAAGGCTTCTTAGATCTCCAACTGTAGCATCCAGACCACTCATTTTCTCCCCCTTTGACATCAATGCCAAAGAAAAAATGATCCCCCCTGAGCTGTTGCAGTACTTTGCGAAGGTATGAAATATTCAACCAACACATATTCCCCCTGACATGATGGAATTTCTTAGGTGAGAGAAGGGATGACACCCAACTTCTGACGGAGATATTCAAATGGTGTCTTGGCTAGGGGTTTAGTAAAGATGTATGTAATTTGTTCTATGGTTGGAATGTAATTTAGCTGAACAACTCTGATTGTCACCTGCTCTTTGAGAAAATGATACTTTATTGGTATATGATTAGTCTTTGAATGGAGAACAAGAGTCTTCGAGACACTAATGGCACTGCTATTATCAAAGTGAAGTGGAATGGGATCAGTATAAGTTACCTTCACATCTGCAAGAGTTTGTATCATCCATAAGATCTGAGTGTAGCGAGTAGTAGCAACAATGTACTCTACCTCTGTAGTTGATAATGAGATATATCCCTACTTCTTACTAAGCCATGCTACTAACGAATCACCTAAGAAGAATGCACCTCCATTGGTGCTTTTTCTCTCATCCAAACAGTTTTCCCAATCAACATATGAATATGCAGTTAATTGAAAATTCTGATTTCTAGGATACCAGAGAGCATAAGTCATTGTACCCTTCAAATATTTGAATATCCTTTTGACAATTGCTAAATGACTTTGTTTAGGAGCATATTGATAATGAACTACCATTCCAACAACTTGCATTATATCAGGATGAGATGCTATGATGTACATAAGACTGCCTATCATTGATCGATATGTTCTTTGATCAACATCAAGTGAAATATCATCTTTACTGATCTTGCAACCAACCACCATAGGTGTGATCATAGGTGTAGAATATTCCATCTAAAACCTCTTTAACATCTCTTTCAAATACTTTTCTTGAGAGATAAATATTCCTGCAGAACTATGATTAATTCGTAAACCAAGAAAATATGACAGTTCTCCTATCATGGACATCTCAAACTTAGTCTGCATTGAATTAGCAAACCACTGAACTAAAGGGTCATTAGTGCATCCAAAAATAATGTCATCTACATAAACCAAAACAACTAATAAATCATCACCTTTAGACTTAATATATAGATTACTAGCAACAAAACCTTTCTTGAACCCTTTATCATGTAGAAATTTGTCCAGTCTATAATACCAGGATCGTGGTGCCTGTTTCAGTCCATATAATTCCTTTTTCAACTTATAGACATAGTCATGATTATCTGTTAGTGAAAATCCTTCAGGTTTCTCCATGTATACTTCTTCTTCTATGTCTCCATTAAGAAAATATGACTTACATCCATATGATATACTTTAAAGTTCTTATGACATGCATATGCAAGAATAATTTTGATGGCTTCCAATCTTGCCACTGGTGCAAAGGTTTCATCAAAATCTTGTCCTTCATATTTTGCATACCCCTTACAGGCCAATATAGATTTATTCTTAACAATTTCTCCTTGTTCATTCATTTATTCTTAAACACCCATTTGGAGCCAATTACATTATTATATGCAGGTCTAGGAATAAGCTCCCAATTATTGTTCTTCTCAATCTGATCCAGTTCCTCATTCATTGATTTTAACCAATTTACATCTTCAATGGATTCATTAAAGTTATTGGGTTCCACCATGGATATGGAGGCTATATGTGATTTCTCGGTGTCCTTGATTATTCTTCTCATGGTTTGTACACCTTTGTCTTTCTCACCAATTATCTGACTTGCAGGATGATTCTTTTGAGTAATTATGGAGGAAGGATTTGATGTTGTCTGTTGATTTGAGTCTGCTTGAGTATTTGTATCTTCATCTGACTCAGAGTCTTCTTTTTCTGATTCTTGGACCTGTTCATCTTCAACTTGAACTATATCCTCTGTTGTTGATTCAACACTGGTTACATCTTGTATCGAGATCTCTTCATCATCTTTTATGTCAATGCAATCAACCAATTTATGAAGCCTCTTATTATAGCATCTATATCCTTTACTATTTGTAGCATACCCTAAGAAGATACCTTCATCAACCCTGCCATCATATTTGCCAATATTTTCATCATTATTCTTGATATAACACTTACTCCCAAAAACTTTAAAAAGCTTGATTGAAGCAGGTCTTCCAAACCATAGTTCATAAGGAATCTTGTCACTTTGTGGCTTGAGATGAGCTTTGTTAAGAACATGTACTGTTGTATGAATTTCTTCTACCCAATCTATCTGAGGAATATTCCTTTCATTCATCAGTGATCTTGCCATCTACTGAACTGATCTATTCTGCCTCTCAACTACTCCATTTTGCTGTGGAGTCCCTAGAGTAGCATACTCTCTTTTGATCCAATGTTTATCACAAAACTCTTTGAAGTCCCTTGAACTAAACTCTCCTCCTCTATCAGACCTTACCGCCTTCAGTCTTTTTCCTATTTGATTCTCAGTCAAAGCCTTAAACACTTTGAATTTTTCAAATGCTCCAGATTTTTCTTTCAGAAAGGAAACCCATGTAAGTCTAGAATAATCATCAATAATCAACATGAAGTAATTTTCTTTTCATGTTCCTTCCTTCCTTGATGGTCCACATAAATCCATATGTACTAACTGAAGCAATTTCTATGTTCAAAGTTCTTAGATTTAAACTATGTCTGGGTAAGCTTTCCTATTTGGCAAGGTTTACATACATAATCATATGGCTTTGATATATTTGGAAGATCTTTTACTGCCCCACTATTTCTAAGTTTGACTAGATGATCAAAATTTAGGTGTCCAAGTCTCCTATGCCATTACCAACTTTCATCATACTTTCTTAAGTGACATTCTTCTTTTTCTTCTTTCAAAACATAGACATTGTTTTCTGTCCTTATGCCTTTAGACAACACTTGCCCTGAGTTTACAGAATTTATCTTACAATATTTGGAAATAAACACCACTTCACATACCCTGTCACACATTTGAATTACACTGAGAAAATTATGTTTCAGCCCATCTACAAGCAGAACATCCTGGGATTTTCCTTTGCCATTACTCAAACTCACCACCCTTTACCCTTGATTCTACTTGGTTCATCATTTCTAAAGGTCACATTTCCTGTTTTTATTTTACTTATAAACAAAAACTTATCCTTATCTCCAGTCATGTGCTTGGAACATCCACTGTCTATATACCAGGGGTTCTTTTGTTTTTGAGATGAAAGTACTAGACCACATTTTTCACTATCTTTCTTTTTCCATGTGCTGTCATTTCTAACTAAGGGTTTTATCCTTGGATCTGCTTTGTAATTCTTCATATGGAAGTTTGCAACTTTGTGGCCGAAGTTATGAAAGTTATAATATTTGAGCTCATTGTTCAATAGGTCAAAGTGATTGGTGCAACTTTGTGTACTCATTCGTTGTTTAGTTCTATGTTGCAAATATTGTTTATTTCTTGATCTCCTCAGTTGCATGTCTCTAAACTTAATTTGACAATTTGCAATAATATGACCAAAATTAGAGTAGTAAAAACAGTAACCATGGAAGAATTTTTTTTACCTGAAGGATGGCCTTCTTCTTGGCATTTGTTGCTCCATCTTCTGATATCTTTGTTTTTTATCAGGGATCATCTTGTCTTTATTATATTTTGGTGGCAGAGTACTCACATGGTATGATTGTCTCCTGACTTGGAACTTGATCATCTTTACTGGCTCTTTGCTTTCTGTTTGTTTGCTTGTTGAACCACTTACATAGCCTAAACCAATATTTAACAAGGGATATCTCTGTTGCTCAAAATGTCGTTTAGTATTGTTGAGGCTTTAATGCTTGGAAGATTTTGGAGATACAATGCTTTAAACTTCTCCATCTCTTTTCTGGTTTTTAGTACCTCTTATTCCAAGGCTTCACATCTTGCCTTCTTCTCTGATAACTGTTGTTTCAGATTGTCCTCTATTTTCTTTGCCTCTTCTAACTACAGTTTTAGCAGGGCAAAGTCTTCATCAGGTTTTTTACCATTCTTTTCAAACTGCATCAACAATTGTTTTTGTTTTCTCTTCTTAAGTCTGAGTCTGTCAATCTCTTCTAAAGAAATGATTAGTTCACCTTCCATATCAACCACAACTTCTTCATCATTAACATCAATTCCTGTTCTTTTATTCTCATAATACTCTTTGGCCATAAGCATAAATTCATTAGCCTTATTTTCATAGGAAGAGTCACTATCTGTGTCTTTTGAAGAGTCATCATTATTTACACATAAACTTTTCTTTTTACCAAATCTCTTGGATTTGTGCTTCTCTTCACCTTTAGAGTTCTGGTCCTTCTTCTTGTGTGGACACTTAGATGAAAAGTGACCTATCTTTCCACAGTTAAAACATTTGAAGGGTAGATTGCCTTGGTATTTGCCTCATCTTTATTTAACCTTCTCACAACTTTTGCCTCAATATCATCTAATTCTGAATCAGTATTCATGTCTGCTTTAAAATATGCTTCTCTAGTGGTGGATTTATCTTTGCTAATCCTCATTTCATAAGCAGTTAGAGTTCCTAGGATTTAATCAATAGACAAAGTTTTAAGATCATTCAGTTCTTCTATTGCATAAAATTTTGGATTAAATCTATCAGGCATAGATCTTAAAACCTTCTGAACTAAAAATGCATCTTCAATCTTCTCACCAAGACCCTTCATGGCATTCAAAAGCTTCTCAACTCTTAAAAAATATTTACTAACTGTTTCATCCTCATTCATATTTAGTTGTTCAAATTTCAATCTATGTGTCTAAAGTTTGGCATATTTTACTTTCTCATCTCCTTCATAACTGCTAATAAGTTTATCCCACATTTCTTTGGAAGATTCAAGTTGCATGACCTTTACAAATTCATCTTCATCAAGCCCACTCAAGATAGCATTCAGTGCCTTAGCGTTGAATCTGAATTCTAGCTTATCATCCTTAGAAGCTAGTACAACTAGCTTTATATAACCAGTCTCTACAACATCCCAAACATCAACACCTAAGGCCATGATGTATGTTCTCATTCTAACCTTCCAGAAGACAAAATTTGTTCCATCAAACATAGGAGGCTTATTGGTTGAAGTTCCTTCATGGATTTTTATGTTTAAGCTTACTGATCTACCTTTAAATAAAAGGAACCCACTCTGATACCAATTGTTGGAATTACTAATACAACTGAGAGGGGGGGGGGCACGCGGTGAATCAATTGTTACTATTCTTAAACAATTTTATGCCTATTAAAATATTATTAACCTTCTCCAAATGATCATCAATATTATGCAACACATGAACAATAGAAATAACAAGCATCAATCACACATATGATATACACAGAGACATATATTTCACGAGGAAACCCATGAAGGGAGAAAACCTCTTCTTCTTCGAATGATAGGTAGTATTTTAAGTTCTGTACATTATCTTTCTTTGAGCACCAACTCAAAATGAGGCTACAACCTTTTCCTTAACAAGATGCAACTTGCTGAGAGCACCAATTCTTTGGTTTCTCTAGCACCCACTAGAAGGAAGCACCAACTCCCTGAGTGTTCCAACACCAACTGGATGGAAGCACCAACTTCCAGTCACACAGGCACCAACCTGTATAACAGAGAACAATGGTTCTCCCTTGCACCACCCTACTACCCTGGTTTTTCTAGCTGCAACCAGATGGAATCTACAACTTCCTGTGTTCAAGCACCCACTTGAAACTCTGAGGACAACAATCCTCCCTAACACCACCCTACGACCCTAAGATATAAATATTTTCTTGCTGAAATTTATTACAGTGATACAATATTTATCAATGGCTTACCAGTGTCATCATTGTTTTGCTACACTGGTCTACTCTGCCTACATCAATGTCTTTCTGCTCGCATATTCTTGTGCTTAATTTCTCGTACAGTCTGATGTTTTCACCATTTCTGCTTTGTCCAACTCATATTCTTCATTTCTCCATTTTCTCCCTCAATTCATGTTGTTGCTTGCATTGCATACAGTTCCACTACTTTTACAGAGAAACAACAACCTCACCTTGTCACGACATTTTTATTTTATTCATACTTCCGTCATCCGTTACACTCCCAATCTCCAATGCTCAAGTCAGTAATCTCAAAACTCTCAAGAGACATGATTCCAATGCTCAGGAACAATGATTCAACCACTCAGGAACAATGATTTAGTTAGTGTAACTGAATCGTAACTGATCAAGAAATAACGAGATGAAATAACATCCCTTCGATCAGATTTGGTTTGATTAGGGCTGTTGGATTATACTCCGAGGTGGAGTCTAGAAACGTTAGCTCCTTCCACTATCTTTTGCTGATGTGACCATGGGTGATGCTATCATGTGACCATGCGATTGCGGAAGCGACCAAAGGAAGTTTGAGGGAAACCCTCTTTTTTCCCCGCAATTCAATATGAGCCTCCACATGTCCTTTCTCCAAAACCATGGTTTTGATTGTGGCTCGCTCACAAAAAATTAAGACATGATCATGTTCTGGCCCCACAATGCGATGGGACCTTCGATATCATGATCTTGATGGTTCTCCTAAACTGATGGTTCAGATCTATCCACTCAAGTCTGTGGATCAGATCTACCCTTCCTAAATCAACGACTAAGATTTACTTTGTGATCCGGGCTCCGAGAGTTTCAAATCTCAAACCTCACTTTTCCCATATGCCAAAATTCTGGAGTTGACAATCCATTGATGCGTGTCCCTCTCATATCAACGGTCCTCATTCACTTCGTGAATTTGACCTTTCAACCAGATCAATGGTTCTACAATCCCTTTCTCGATCGATGGTTCATTTCATGGAAACAAATCAATGGTCAGATTTGATCCTTACACTCATCCTTTCATTGTTCAATCCGATGGATAGGACTTAATCAAACATTGAGATGGACGACTGTTGGAACTTCACCCTTCAAAACTTCAAGATTTCAACTTTTCAAACTTACACTATCCTTCCACTGTACTATGATCAATAGTTGAGAATACGCTCGAAGTGATCTTTCATATCGGATGACTCGTGTCCTTGCTGACATGGTATACCACATGTACTTGTTGAGGTGGTCTCCTGATGTGGGTGAGACATGTAGGAAGAGTAGTGGAGTGTGGAGGCAGAGCGCGGTAGTTGAGTGTGACATGTAGCAGGTAGTGGAGTGTGATGTCGGAGCACAAAGGTGGTATGTATGAGTGGTTTGGTGTTTTACTCAGAGGGGGGGCTAGGCGGTAAGTGGTAATGAGCGAGGGGGGTACAAGTTAATAGGAAGATGACATGTATGAGGGTCCCACATGAAAAATACCACCAAATCGGATCCCCCCCCGGTTAAAGACAGAAAGGTTGGGGGGAGGGGGGGGTATGATATGCCCTGTCGACCGTATATCTAAGTCCCCAATTCTCAGCCGCTGAGATTAGCGTGTCCTTTTCCTAACTTATCCTGTCCTTCCACTTTAGAATGATATGACGGTTGAAATACACTTCGGATGATCCAACGATCGAGAGTGTATTTCGGCTCTCCGGATCTTCGGGCTTTGGGTATTTCAAATCTCAAACTTGAAATTCTTGAGGTGAGATTTTTCTGAAGCTTAACCTCCTCACATATTTATACCCAAAACGAGTGGTCTTCGTTTGATCAAGATATCAAATCAAAGACTCGATCTGTCTACGATGCAAATCTTCTAGATTATCTTGTCCTTCCACTTAGAATGATCCAACGGCTAACGAAAATTCGCATAAATTAGATCTTAGACCTTACCTTGTTTATCTTATCCTTCCACTCGAAAATGATCCGATGACTGACGAGAATTTGGGTTTGATCCGACGGTTGACAGGAATTCGGGTTTGATCCAACGGCTGATGGGTATTCGGATAATCAAATTCTCAACCCTTTAGCCCCGCTTATCCTATCCTTCAACTTTAAAATGATCCGACGACTGACGGGAATTCGGGTTTAATCCGACGATTGATAGGTATTCGGATGATCGAGATCTCAGATCTTAGCCCTTTCTTATCTCGTACTTCCACTAATTCAATCCGACGGTTTTCGGGTATTCCTCCTAAGCTTATCCTCCTTGCAAATCCATTGGATCTAACAGTTGCTCGTCCTTTGCGCTTAGATCCAACGGATGGGATCTGTTCCTCTCTTGCAAACTCATTCCTCCTCTCTGGACTCTGATCTAACGGTCCATATTCTTCATAGTGTTCGATCCAACGACCACTGTCTCTCTTCTTCCTGAGCTTCTGATCTCTCCAAAATAGAAGGTTTTCTAAGTGTTCACGGGTCTCGACGTTTTCTCCTCCCACGAGTCCGTCTCTTGGACCTCGTCCGCACTTCTGGAAACTGCTATATCTTCTAAGTTTTCTCATCTTTTGCTCTCTAAAGGTTTGGTTCACCGCTATTCTTGCCATCAATGACAAACACACTCTTCATGTAAACATGCCAACATGGACATGTTATTGAGTTGTACCCCACCAAATGGCCCACAATGGTGTCCCTTATCGATGTGGATATTCTAAAAAGTATGAGATTCAAATATTCAAGGAGGAGATTTTAGAAGCTTGGATCATCATTCCTAGAAAGGGTCCTTATTGATGATAACAATCACGATGAGGATTTTGTCTGCAAAGTATTGCGAAAGGCCTATTATTATAATCTAATGATACATATATAATACTAGTAGGTGGGACCCCCTTGTAGATTGGAGGATCAAATGAGTTTCTTATTTGATATTTATGTTTCTGTTCGACACTGCTTATAGGGTCCTACATGATGATGATGAAAGACTCGTTCTATTTACGACAAATAACAGATGGATAATGCATGCTATGTGTGGGTTTCGTTACTCTAAATTCTCAATTCCCTGTCATGATGGCTTATGTGAACTGTTATTACAATGTTATTGGTGCCATGATCTATTACATGTTACACTTGCAAAAAAACACATGTTAGTCATGATAAGAAATAAAAGCAATATGAAAAAAAATCCAAGAAAGAGGAGCTATCCTATACTATACTATGCTACATTATATACAAATGAAATTAAAAGGATTATTGTTAGTCCTAGCTATCAAAGTTAGTGGTTATACAATGTATTGAGTTATATGAAGGCACATTCGATATGTGTTATGGTTTTGGACATTGGTTAGTATGGATAGGGTGGCGCACTTGGCAAGTAATGGATGTTAATTTCGATGCATGGATTAATTGATGGGTGGCTGACATGTACTAAGTAATTGAATGAGTGAAGGATGGAAGCGAGTCACATTTACTGCATGTCACTCCATACCTCTCCCACTGGCTGTCACCCTAGCTTGGCTATTGTTCAATTGTTGTTTGGTGTGGTTAAGCTCCAATTTTCAGGCACTAGAAGAATTGCTCGACCAAGCTCGTGTTTTTAAGGCTTTTTGGTTACATGTATGTCTTTTCCACCATTCATGAACTCACTCTGGTTATGAAATAGATATTGGCTCGGTGATGTATTGGTATGTCATTTTCTTGAGACTGGCAACTATGTAAACTTGTGATATTTATCTGGAATGGTTGGTTGTGTGTATTCATTGTAAATGAAAAAGAATGGATAGTGGAATTCACAATTTTATTGATGATTCTGTGTGGTGGTAGCCATGAAGGTTGTCTGTTGCCTTATGGGTTTTGGTTGAAGGGTTTCATTTGGTCCATACTTGCTGGCCGTCTCCACATAGTTCTTGTAAACTTACCAGTCACATTTTGTGTTATGGGGTTGATGTGTTTGATTTTGAACCACCTTGGGTCACGGCATATCATTTTCACCTAGTAGTGAGCTCGTTATGTTGTTGGTGTCTGCGCAGTGGGTTATGATGGATATTATGCCAAGAGGCTCACTTTGGGGGTTGGTTTCTATTTCATGGCTTTGATTTTGTATCATCATCATTTTTTTTTTTTTTGGGGAAAACCATGAGGGTTATGCCCTGCGTGTTCTCAATGTTATTTATTGGCCAGTGAGGAACCTCTGCTCCCTGTTCATAATCTCTCCTGCCTAGTGTGAACTTTCACCCGTCTTGCAAACAAATGGTTATGGGGCCTGTGTGTCCACCGTGGTTTCTCAAAGGGTTATCCTCTCTAGTTGGTGTGGTCGACTCTAGTCTCCCTCTGTTGGTTCCACCAACTGAACCCTTGATTACTCAGAGCCCACCCTTGATTATTTTAAGCTCGATTTTAATAAAGGAACCATTTATTTTTGGTCAGGCACATGGTTGAATGTTATGAGTTGGTGGAGTATCGTCAACAATGGTTGATTATCGGTTGTCTCTGTTAATAGCGTTCACAATGGTTTTTATGATTGGTGTATAATATCTGTATTCTTTTATTTTGGAAATTGATTCGATAGTTCAACATGGTTTAAATTGGTTGATTTGAGAAATGGAATTGGGAATATAGTTGCTGTATCCTTGTATTGGATTGATAACTAAGCATCGTTTTATGTTTTGATTTAGATTAATTAGACATGTACGGTAACATAAATGACCCTGTGTTTGAATGGTCTGTGTGTTCCTACAACATCGAATAAGTTGAAATGATGGTAGCTCTTACTGTGTGTTTAAATTTCCAATCGGGATTATTGAAATTTGAAATATTGATGATTGTGTTTTGGATGTCCACTATGTATATTTGATGGATATCGTGCACCATATCGTTGATTGCACCATCAGAGATGGGAATGGGTTCTATAACACTATGGTTTCATCACAATTTAATTGTTAAATTGAATTGAGGAATGGAATCAGACACGATTTTAAAACAAACTTGTGTCTGTGTTTTATTTGAAGGATTAATTTATGACAATGGTTGATGGTTTGGATGTTGAACATAGTCGATACAAATGATTGTGTGTTCATTGTAATTGTGTTAAATATTAAATGAAAGAAGTGAGAGGAAACAAAATTCTTGTACAGGTTGTTTTGGAAGGCATATTATTTTGAGTATGATGACACTGTGATTAATTGAAAGTGTTAAGGATTTAAATGTGAACATTGAGCAAGTTTAACACACAATAATGGTTAAATTATACACATAAATTTTTTAATTGATCACAACAACTATTTGGTTAGTGTTGGATCATTTGCATTAAATACATAATTATTCTATGGATTACTTAATTTATTTTATGAACAATATCCTCCTTTTTCCCTACCATTATTTTATTTTTCGCTAATTACAATCCCCTCGCCTTCCCAATTTCATTACTCACTCCCTGTTCCTAAAATTTAATTACAGTTAAGAGGAACTTTGTATTATGACAATTTAAGATGGATTACAATGATATGTTCTTTGGTTTACATTACAGTTGATTGTTTGTTGTCTATGAGCAGTAATCGTGATCTTTTCCCCCTCATTTTAACATTTTTCGCTCAATACAATCCCCTCGCATATCCCAGAACCTTTATTCACCCCCCTTGCTCATTGACAATGATTAAACAATTTGTATGGATTGGATTGCATAAGTCTGATATGTTGTTGAGCCAAAATTTATTTCATATTTTAAAAAGAGTTGTCATGCATGGTTTTTAAAGAAACTATTTTCTAATGAATCATGCATACAGGAATGAGATTTTTTAGTCGAGGTAGCCATGGAAGAGGTAACCGAGGAAGAGGTAATCGGAACAGGGGCCCTAAAAGGCCAAGATTCTCCATACACTTTGATGTTGATTCACACGAGTTAGGCTAGCTGTTTCAGGCTGGGTTTTTTAATTGGATTGGGAAAGAAGTGGTCCCACCTAGGCTTGAAAGGCCTCGCTTCCAAGCCCCATAGGTCCCTGGTATCCCCGTACCCTCTCATGTTTCATTGTAGCCTGAAGTTCCCAAAAATGATGGATGGCAAGAGATTGGCCACCCGGTAGTCTCCCAACCTCATGGTTGGCCTAACTTGTCTTTACCTGCTCCCCTGCCTATCAATCAGATTGTCCAAGGTGCCCTTTTCCACTCACCAATTCAATCTTCCCATGTGAGTAAAATGTTGAAAACCGAGGCCCACCATGCCCCTGCCAAAGAAAAATCCATTGCTGCCCCTTCCTCACCCTCCAATCGCTCTGATAAATCTATGTCCTCCCACATGCATTTGAGAGATGATTGCTCTCATGTGATCAACGAGATTAGGCCTAAAGGCTCAACACAACCTAAGGAAAATTCAAAGAGATCAAAAGGTGACAACAACAACACATGAAGGATTTCATCTCAGAGTGGAAAATATGGATTTTAAGTTTTATTTTATTTATTGGTTATGACAATTGACTTCATAAATTTTGGATAGCATGCTACTTTTGGATATATGAGTAATATATTTTGGAAATAATTTCGAATATTATTGAGATAAATTGTCAAATATGAATGTGGTGATGGGAGTCACAAGGAGGAATGTTTTGTTTAATTAAACTAGTTTTGTTATGATTGTTAAAAGCTAAAGGGAGTCACAAGGGATCCCACCTACTAATTATTATTTATTTAAAAACCCTTATTATGATTTATTAATTCCCCCCCTAACTAATAAGTTGGTTGATTTTTTAGTTAACTTAACTAATGAAGTAGTTCAACTACTTCAACCAATTCTAATTTGCTTAAATGCAAAAGGAAAGGGAGGAACACGAGGAGAATAGAAGGAGAGGCATACTAAGGTTTTCTCTTGAGTTTTTGTTGAGATAATTCAATTTTCATTCACTCCTTAATTCATCAGAAGCCTAATTATTTTTTATGATAGTAGGGTCTTATTGTAGACAACACGATTCAAGGTTGAATTACATCATTCAGACACTTTTTTTCAGAGGTGTTGATCTATCTTTATTAGTATGTGTAGACTTGTCTGTTTGTGAATTAGTTTTCATGACTGGCAAAGGCTATTTTGTAGAGTCTAGTGGGCAACAATATGTGGCAAGTTGATTCATATTTTCAAGTTCAGTTTTTGATTTTCTGTCAAAATTCCTTTTGTATGTTTCATCGGGGACGTCTAAGTTTGACTTTGGTCCAAAACTTTCTCAGGAAATTATGTAAAGAGAGCGATTCTTTGATGAATTGGAATGAAATAAAGGATTTATTTATGTCTCATACGTGTTGATTATTGACTTGGTGTCTCTACTTCTGTCTCTATATTTATTTTAGCATCTCATATATTCAGAAAATTACATAAAAAATGAGTTTTTAAGCAAGCTTTTAATTATAAAAAAAACTGCCTAAGCACTTGTAAACAATACTTGTGAATTAGGATATCAGTTTTGATGGCTATAAACATAGAGTGATATTCTCGTCTATCTTGCTTTATCCAAGCAAGATCTGAAAATGTTTGAGTAAGATCATTTCATATCTTTTCCTCAACATTTATTTGGCGACCATACTGGGGAGATATTCAATATCTCTTCGGTTAATTTTTATGCTTGATTAGCATCGAATACATCTATTTTTCTGATATTAATTCTTTGATTGTTTTATTTCTTAATGACTGTGCTTGTTACAAGGCAACCCAATATTGAGCCCGGTCTTCAAGATCAGACCAACATTTCTTTGAATTTGTTCAACACCATTTTAGACACTGCCAATACTCATGCTGAGTTTAATCATTCAAGGGAAGCAATTGAACAAGATATTAGTGCCCAAGAACATTGGGAAGCTAGACGTAGACAACCTAGAAATCAACAATAACCTTCTTGTTCCTTCAATTTTGGCCTTACTTTGATGTCCTTAGACTCTCTCATTTCTATAAGAAGAAGAGGCTTATCACCTGAAATTAATCCTATTGCTGAAATTGGAAGAAAGAACGTTGTGTTTTCAGCCCAACAAGGTGCTCTAAGGAGAATTTTGTCTGATTCTTCTAGCTCATCTTTCTTTCCCTCATCAATCATCCACAATATGGAATCTAGTGGTGGATCTGGTGGCACTGGAATTGCTTCCTCCTCTTAGTATTCAACTTCGTCAGTGATTGGTAGCTTATATAGCCACCATATCTCTCTCCAATCTACCACAAATCCCACCAAAGTCATTAAAAAGTATGGGATTTTTTAGTTTGAAGAAGATTCCACAAACACAGTGTGGCATGTGTCCTCTCTTCTTAACCTAGCACTTGCTACTCGTCCAATTCCTAAATTCAAAGAGCATCTCCCTAGGTTTTCAGGGAATAACATTGTCACTACAAACGAACACCTGGTGGAATTTTCTAATGCTTGTCACAACACGGGAGAAAATGACAACGATACTTGCATGCACTTATTCGTCAATTCCTTGGAAGGAAAGTTTGCGACCGATTTCTTTGACCTTCCTCCTAAGATTATGTCTACTTGGGAGGAGCTAGTCTATTGGATTAGATCCACCTATGGGAAATCTAAAATCCTAGATGAGAAGTTACGGGAGTACAATAACATCACCTATAAGGATGGTGAGACCATCAAGTCTTTCAACTTGGGTTTCACTAAGATATCAAATCAAATCCATGAGCTCATTCGACCTCAGAACTAAGCCTCTTTCATGCATTACTACAATTCATTACCTTCCCCCTATTATCATAGGCTTGGAAATAAATCTATTGATAACCTCAGTTCCGTTCTGCATACTTGTTTAGAGTATGAATAACAACTCGAAAGAACAGGTCTTTCCCAGGGAGAATTGGTTAAACAAACATACATGTATTCCCTCTTACAACTAGTACAAGATATAAATAATCATATGATAGCGTATGAGCGAAAGGGAAATGTCTCGCCTCTAACCCCTGGATCTTCACCCTCTTCTGCAACCCCCTTTAGAAACCCAATTGAAAATAATTTTCATCCCAAGGATATCTTGCCTCAAAGTTGGTGTAACTTTTGTGAGTAGCACCATGAGGAAGCCACATGTGAGTTAAGGAAGAGTTCCAGAGATAAGATATTTGGTAAAAGACCATAAACTACCATCGTTTTCCTAGATTTTGCAGAGCCAAAGGATGTCATGATCATCATTACTAGGAACAAATCCTATGCTCCCAAAGGTAAATATGATCCTCCCCCGCAATTCTTCTATCCCAAGATCATCATCACAAACTACTATGGTTTAGGTTCCTAAGGTTCCTAATAGTCAAGAAACAACTCCCCCTCTCCCCTCTTCCAAATACAATATTCTGAATCATTTGGACAGCATAAAGGCAGATGCCACCCTTTTGGACATGGTTGTCGTCCCTGAACAACAAACGCATCTGAAAAAATTCATGGAAGGAAAGGATTCCATTGTAGCCAACCTCTCTAAAGAGGTGGATGAAGATGATTCGTCTATAAATAAAGTAGGTGTACATAACTTTAGATACCCCATAAAAAAAATCCCTTTTTATATTTCTGTAAATATTATGGATAAGATCGCCCATTGTTGCCTCATTGATGGTGATTTGGGCCCGAGTGTGGTGTCAAATATTATTATGTAAGAGCTAGGCTTGTCTTGTACAAATGAAAATGCTAGAAGCATGCTCTCCTATAACAGTCTACAACAAATGACCATAGGTGAGATTAAAGATGTGACGTTAGTTTTGTGCGCACACCTTGAAATAAGGACAACCCTTAGTATTCAGGTAATTGATATTCCAGTAAGAAATTACTCAATCATCTTGGGAAGAGATTGGAAAGCCTTAACAACTGGATATCTCTCACTCGACAAAACACATTTATCCATTCCTTGGAATGGTAAACACATTATAGTCCTTAGAGAGGGAAGGATTTCACCTTACATAGAGAGTGTCCCACAACCTAATGCAAACTATATCGAAAAAGACCTAAGAGTGTATTCCATCTTTTCTGAGGAGGATAACATTCCCTTGGAACAAGTTGATTTAGATGATGGTATGTGGCACATGCACTTTGATGGTTCATGTTCTAATGAAGGTAATGAAGTTAGCATTATCTTGATTTCTCCTATAGGAAAAATCCATAACGTTTCTTATAGGTTGGAGTTTGCTTGCACGAACAATGTCACTGAATTTGAAGCTTTATTACCAGGCATTGAAAACGCCTATAATCATGGATGTGTTCACCTTTCAGTTTTTGGGGATTCCGAGCTTGTTGTGAACCTTGTACGTAATATTTACTCCCCTAGCAACAAGTTGATGAAATGATACACCCAAACTGTTTGGGCACTTATATCAAACCTATTATCTTTCAACATCACTCATGTTAAGAGGGAATTGAACTCAATGGTTGATCGATTAGCTGTTTTTTCATCCTCTCCTACTCGACAACTTCTGCCACATATACCTGATTGTACTTTTCAATCTCTATATCATCCACATATCCTTGGCAATATAGAATCTTGGCAGGTCTTGCCTAACGATGAGAGAATTTGTGCTTTCATTCAAAATGAACATTTTAAGCCCAATGAAATTATATCCATAGAATATGACAAGATTCCTAAAGGCTTGACTCCCCTAGAGAGTTCGTTTTCATCGAGTGATGTAGGCAATAAAGAGAAACACAAGAGGAGTAAAAAAGGAAGGTGGGTGAAACCATATCCTTGAACATTGGGACCCCCGACTCTCCAAAGAATGTTAAAATAGGTGCCCAATGTTCCGATGAGGAAAAATTGAAGTTTTCCAAGCTACTTGGTGAATTTCAATATGTTTTTGCTTGGTCTTATGAGGATCTTCTTGGTTTTGATCATGATATTATACAACATTCTATCCCCATCAAGGAAGGCATAAAACCATTTAGGCAAAAATAAAGACCTATCAATCTTGCACTGGAAGCAACTATTCAAAAGGAGTTCGAAAAACTCTTGATGTATGGGATCATCTTTCCGATCAAATATTCTAAATGGGTTTCAAATTTGGTCCCTGTTCAGAAATCGACTGGTCAGATAAGATTATGCATCGATTTCGATGCATTAAATCGAGCCAGTATAAAAGATCACTTTCCTCTTGTTAACATGGAAATTATTTTGCAACAAGTTGCAGGGTCACAAATGATGTCCTTACTTGGTGGTTTTTCTGGTTACAATCAAATCAAGGTTAAAAGGGAAGATAAATATAAACCACCTTTATCACTTGTTGGGGTACCATGACTTGTGAACGTATGCTTTCTTTCTTACATGATGTAAGAAACACTTTTAAAAGATCTATACAAATAACTCTTGACAAATTGATCGGTATTCATATCTATCTTGATGATCTAATTATATAAGTTAAAGGGCTGCTAATTACCTTAGAGTTTCAAGTGTTATGACTGGGTCCTTTCAAAATTGCTTTTGTTCTGGTTACTAATTCTTACATTCTAAAAGATTTACAGGAGCGATTGTTTTCCTACAGCACTAACGGTTCTCACTCGAAACATTACGTGGAACCAACTTGAAAGGTTTTAACGCTATTTCGATTTACTGTATATTAGTAGTCTAGCTCTGCTTTCTTTTTTCCACTGTTTTTTTTTCATTTCTGCTTTTACAGTAGTTTGATTTATGCTTTCTATTTTTAACATTTTCCTACTACTTTTACATTTTCGTCATTTTATTTCTGTTGTTATAAATTTTTCAATTTTAATTATATCATGATTTTTATTGCTTTTTCATCTCTTAGTTGATTTTGGTCAAGAATAAGATGTTGGATAAGTTCTACCACAGTGACACTCCTGCAATATATGTTGGAATATTGGTTGTTGTCATTGATGTCAACCCTAGTCATGGGTTTTGGACGGCAAGATTGATGAAGGTATTTGGACATGAAGGAAAATGCACATGCAGATACAACACCCATGGATGGATAGTATACATCATGTTGTTTCTGGTGGTATGTGGCATGTCACGTGGATCCTCATGGTTGAGGAGAAATTAATTTTTGAAGATGACAAAGTGAATTGAAGAAGGAAGTACATGTAGGCCCTGAAGATAATTAAAGAAAAGAATTACAAAATAAGAAAGTGTCAGGTCGAACCTAATGTTAAAAGGAAGTGATATAAATGGTATAATTAAACATTCATTTGATACAAGTCGAATTTCATAGGAAATAAGAAGAAAATAAGGCCGGATTTCAAGGGAGGATGAAGTCTTTTGGTGATGTGTTCTAAGGTATTTTATTTTCAGGTCATCTTACCATTTTTTCTATAACTTTGTTTCTATTATGATTCAGATGGTGAAATCGCTATGGTATTGAGAAGACATATCAAGGTATCTCTGGTAAAAATTTCAGCTCTTGATTCACTATAATTATGGAGATAAACTCCGTGGAAGTTAGGGTTTGTGACCAGTCCTGAAGCTAGTCAATAAACATGTGTTCCGGGTAAAACAATCATAACTTATTCATTGAGAATCCAAATTAAGTGGGACAAATTTCATTGGAAACAATGCGGACTTTAGTTTCTTGTGTGCTAGTTTTAGAATCATATGTTAATTATTGAGTGCGGGGCATTTTGTGCAAGTTCACTCTCCTGAATAGACCATATTTGAATAAAGTCTACCATTCTTTCTATAACCTTTTTTTGGGGAGGATTCAAGGAGTGAAAATTGGAGGAGTTTCAAAGAATACATTGATTAATATTGTCTACAGGTTCAGATTACTCCAAGAATTGAAGAATTGCAGAAATTGAAGAAGTCTCAGGAAGCATTATCAGGTTCTATGTGATGATTGGTTGATGGTGATGATTTAA